>JASTWF010000033.1:5704993-5725798 GCA_030390025.1 Squalus acanthias | reverse complement strand
TCTCAGACTCACTCTCTCACACACTGTCTCTCTCAGACTCACTCTCTCACACACACTGTCTCTCTCACACTCACTCTCTCACACACTGTCTCTCTCAGACTCTCTCAGACTCACTCTCTCACAAACTCTCTCTCAGACTCACTCTCTCACACACGGTCTCTCTCAGACTCACTCTCTCACACACTGTCTCTCTCACACTCTCACACACACTGTCTCTCTCAGACCCACTCTCTCACACACTGTCTCTCTCTCAGACTCACTCTTTCACACACTGTCTCTCTCTCAGACTCACTCTCTCACACACTGTCTCTCTCAGACTCACTCTCTCTCACACTATCTCTCTCAGACTCTCTCTCTCACACATTGTCTCTCTCAGACTCTCTCTCTCAGACACTGTCTCTCTCAGACTCTCTCTCTCACACACCATCTCTCCAGACTCTCTCTCTCACACACCATCTCTCCCAGACTCACTCTCTCTCACACTGTCTCTCTCAGATTCACTCTCTCTCACACTGTCTCTCTCAGACTCACTCTCTCACACACTGTCTCTCAGACTCACTCTCTCTCACACTGTCTCTCTCAGACTCACTGTCTCACACACTGTCTCTCAGACTCACTCTCTCTCACACTGTCTCTCTCAGATTCACTCTCTCTCACACTGTCTCTCTCAGACTCACTCTCTCACACACTGTCTCTCTCAGACTCACTCTCACACTGTCTCTCTCCGACTCACTCTCTCACACACTCTCTCTCAGACTCACTCTCTCACACACTGTCTCTCTCAGACTCACTCTCTCACACACTGTCTCTCTCAGACTCACTCTCTCACACACACTCTCTCTCAGACTCACTCTCACACACCGTCTCTCTCAGACTCACTCTCTCACACACTGTCTCTCTCAGACTCACTCTCACACACCGTCTCTCTCAGACTCACTCTCTCACACACTGTCTCTCTCAGACTCACTCTCGCACACACTCTCTCTCAGACTCACTCTCTCACACACTGTCTCTCTCAGACTCACTCTCTCACACACTGTCTCTCTCAGACTCACTCTCTCACACACTGTCTCTCTCAGACTCACTCTCTCACACACACTCTCTCTCAGACTCTCTCTCACACACTGTCTCTCTGACACTCACTCTCACACACTGTCTCTCTCAGACTCACTTTCTCACACACTGTCTCTTTCACACTGTCTCTATCACACACTGTCTCTCTCACACTCTCTCTCACACACTGTCTCCCAGACTCACTCTCTCACACACTGTCTCTCTCACACTCTCTCTCACACACTGTCTCTCTCAGACTCACTTTCTCACACACTGTCTCTCTCAGACTCACTTTCTCACACACTGTCTCTCAGACTCACTCTCTCACACACTGTCTCTCTCAGACTCACTCTCACACTCTCTCTCCTCACTCTCTCAGACTCACTTTCTCACACACTCTCTCTCAGACTCACTTTCTCACACACCGTCTCTCTCAGACTCACTTTCTCACACACTGTCTCTCTCAGACTCACTCTCTCACACACTGTCTCTCTCAGTCTCGCTCTCTCATGCGCTGTCTCTCTCCCTCTCAGCCTCACTCTCACACACTGTCTCTCTCAGACTCGCTCTCTCACACACTGTCTCTCTCAGACTCGCTCTCTCACACAGTCTCTTTCAAACTCCCTCTCTCTCTCTCTCTCTCTCTCACACACACTCTCTCTCTCTCTCTCTCACACTCTCTCTCTCTCTCACACACTCTCTCTCTCTCTCTCTCTCTCACACACTCTCTCATACTCTCTCTCTCTCACACTCTTCTCTCTCTCTCTCACACTCTTTCTCTCTCTCTCTCACACACTCTCTCACACTCTCTCTCTCTCTCTCACACACTCTGTCTCTCTCTCTCTCTCACACACTCTCTCTCTCTCTCTCACACGCTCTCTCTCTCTCACACTGTCACTCTCAGACTCACTCTCTCACACACTCTCTCTCTCTCTCTCTCTCTCACACACACTCTCTCATACTCTCTCTCTCTCACACTCTTTCTCTCTCTCTCTCACACTCTTTCTCTCTCTCTCTCACACACTCTCTCACACTCTCTCTCTCTCTCTCACACACTCTGTCTCTCTCTCTCTCTCACACACTCTCTCACTCTCTCTCTCTCTCTCACACGCTCTCTCTCTCTCTCACTGTCACTCTCAGACTCACTCTCTCACACACTGTCTCTCTCAGACTCACTCTCATACAAACTGTCTCTCTCTCTCAGACTCTCTCACACTGTCTCTCTCAGACTCACTCTCATACAAACTGTCTCTCTCAGACTCATTCTCTCACACACTCTCTCTCGCTCACCCTCTCTCTCTCACACAGACTACCTCTGTATCTCTCACTATCAGGCCCTCCATCCCCTCTTTTAGTCACAGATTATCTCTCCCATCTCTTGTACAGTCACTGATTTTCCACCTCCCCTCTCAGACATCCTGACTTGTTCTCCCTTTGCTCTGACGCACAGGCTCTCTGTCCCTTCTTGTCCCCTCCTCCCCTCTCAAATATTGTATTCCCATTTCTCTCTCACACAAACTCTCTGCCTTTTATGTTGTACACACCGACTCTTAAGACATGTAATTGTTTGAATGTAACAAGTATTGCCGCAGTCGTCAATTAATGTTGGATTTATTGAGGATATTTCATTTATCCCTATTGTCCTTAAGTTGAGGTGTCAGCTGTGGCTCAGTGGGTAGCACAGTCGCCTCTGAGTCAGAAGGTTGTGGGTTCAAGTCCCACTCCAGGGACTTGAGCACATAAAGCTAGGCTGACACTCCAGTGCAGTGCTGAGCGAGTGCTGCACTGTCGGAGGTTCCGTCTTTCAGATGAGATGTTAAACCGAGGCCCTGTCTGCTCTCTCAGGTGGATGTAAAAGATCCCATGGCACTATTTTGAAGAAGAGCAGGGGAGTTATCCCCGGTGTCCTGGCCAATATTTAACCCTTAACCAGCATAACAAAAACAGATTATCTGGTCATTATCACATTGCTGTTTGTGGGAGCTTGCTGTGCGCAAATTGGTTGCCGTGTTTCCCACATTACAACAGTGACTCCACTTCAAAAGTACTTCATTGGCTGTAAAGCGCTTTGAGACGTCCGGTGGTCGTGAAAGGCGCTATAGAAATGTGAGTCTTTTTTATTATAGCTATTGTCATATATTCCTATCGCACTTTTGCACTGAATTACATTGAATTTACAGCACAGAAACAGGCCATTGGGTCCCTCTGATCTATAGCGGTGTTTGTGATTGTCACAAGCCTCCTCCCAGCCCTCTTCACCTGACCTTTCAGCATCTCCTTCTATTCCTTTCACCCCCAGGTGCTTATCAAGCTTCCCCTCAAACGCGCCTGTGCTGTTCGCCTCAACTACTGATTGTGGTAGCGAGTTCCACATTCTAACCACTCTCTGGGCAAAGAAGTTTCTCCTGAATTCCCTGTGGGATTTATTAATGGCCAGCTTGTTTTTATGGAGCCTAGTTTTGGTCCCCCCACAAGTGGAAGAATCTCTCCACGTCGACCCTATCAAACCCTTTCATAATCTCACAGAACTCTGAGCTCACCCCTCAGCCTTCTCTTTTCTAGAGGCCTGTTCTGCCTTTCCTGATAATTATAACCTCACAGTTTTGGTATCATTTTTGTAAATCTTTTTTGCACCTTCTTCAGTGTCTCTCCATCCTTTTTATAATATGGAGACCAGAACTGTGAAAATTAAAGTTAAATGTGGTCCAACCAAGGTTCAATACAAGCTTAACAAACCTTGTCTGCTTTTCAATTCTATCCCTTTAGAAACGAACTCAAGGGCTTGGTTTGCTTTTTATGGCCTTATTAACCTGCGTCGCTACTTTTAGTGATTTGAGTATCTGTACCCCCAGATCCCTTTGCTCATCTGCCCCAGTTAGACTATTAATTTCCAAGCAGTATGTGGTCTCCTTATTCTTCCTACCAAAATGTGAAATCTCTCGCTTATCGATATTGAAATTAATTTGCCAATTACACGCCCATTCTGCGAGTTTATTAATGTTCTCTTGTATTTTGTCGCAGTCTTTCTCACTATTAACTAGACTCCCCCAATTTGATGTCATCCGCAAATTTTGAAATTGTATTTCCGATTCCCGAGTCCAAATCATTGATGTTAATTGTGAACAGTGGTCCCAGCACTGATCCTTGTGGAAAACCACTTCCCAACATTTGCCTGTCTGGGTCGCTCCCCTTAACCCCGACTCTCTGTTTTCTGTTGTGCCCCCAGCGCGCTATCCATTCTGCTCCCGGTCCCCTGACTCCACATGCTCTGACCATAGTCATGAGTCTACGATGCGGTACCTTATCGAAGGCCTTTTGAAAATCCAAATCTATTACATTTACTGTATTATCCTTGTCTTCTCTTTGTTACTACTTCACAGAATTGAATAAGGTTGGTCACGCATGACCTTCCCTTTTGAAATCCGTCCTGACTATTCTTTATCACGTTTTCTATTTCCACATGTTTTTCTACTGTAGGAACATTGCAGGATATTATCATACATCGTTATTGGCCGTATGTGGGGGTATCATAGATATTGTCACATCGCTTTTCCTGTTCTGTGGGGGTATTGTAGGATATGGGATATACCTCAATCATCCATTGCCTTTATTACCTCTAGACTTGACTATTCCAACGCTCTCCTGGCCAGCGTCCCACCTTCTCCCCTCCGTAAACTTGAGGTCATCCAAAACTCTGCTGCCCGTGTCCAACTCGCACCAAGTCCCGTTCACCCATCACCCCTGTGCTCGCTGACCTACATTGACTCCCGGTTAGGCAACGTCTCAATTTAAAATTCTCATCGTTGTTTTCAAATCCCTCCAGGAAATCGCCCCTCCCTATCTTTGTAATCTCCTCCAGCCCCACAAAAATCCCTCCGAGGTATCTGCGCTCCTCTAATGCTGGTCTCTTGAGCATCCCTGATTTTAATCACTCCTCCATTAGTGGCCGTGCCTTCAGCTGCCTCGGCCCTCAGCTCTGAGTTTCCGCTCTGATCCTTTTGGTCATCTGCCCTGATGTGGCTCGGTGTCAAATTTTGTCTGAAATGCTCCTGTGAATCGTCTTGGTACTTTTTACCATTTTTACTACGTTAAAGACGCTATATAAATACAAGTTGTTGTATTGCCCACATGTGGAAGCTTTGTAGGATATTGTCATACATCCCTCTTGCCCTTATTGAGGTATTGGAGGATATTGTCATATATCCCTATTGACCTTATTATGGTATTATAGGATATTGTCATATATCCCTATTGACCTTATTGAGATATTGGGGGATATTGTCATTTATACCTTATTGCCCTTATTGAGGTATTGGAGGATATTGTCATATATCCCTATTGACCTTATTGAGATATTATAGGATATTGTCATATATCCCTATTGTTCTTATTGAGGTATTGTAGGATATTGTCATATATCACTATTGTTCTTATTCAGGTATTGGAGGATATTGTCATATATCCCTATTGACCTTATTGAGATATTGGATGATATTGTCATATATCCCTATTGACCTTATTCAGGTATTGGAGGATATTGTCATATATCCCTATTGACCTTATTGAGATATTATAGGATATTGTCATATATCCCTATTGACCTTATTGAGATATTATAGGATATTGTCATATATCCCTATTGTTCTTATTCAGGTATTGGAGGATATTGTCATATATCCCTATTGACCTTATTGAGATATTGGATGATATTGTCATATATCCCTATTGACCTTATTCAGGTATTGGAGGATATTGTCATATATCCCTATTGACCTTATTGAGGTATTGGATGATATTGTCATATATCCCTATTGCCCTTATTGTGGTATTGGAGGATATTGTCATATATCCCTATTGCCCTTATTGTGGTATTGAAGGATATTGTCATATATCCCTATTGCCCTTATTGTGGTATTGAAGGATATTGTCATATATCCCTATTACCCTTATTGTGGTATTGGAGGATATTGTCATATGTCCCTATTGCCGTTATTGTGGTATTGGAGGATATTGTCATATATCCCTATTGCCCTTATTGTGGTATTGGAGGATATTGTCATATATCCCTATTGCCCTTATTGTGGTATTGGAGGATATTGTCATATATCCCTATTGCCCTTATTGTGGTATTGGAGGATATTGTCATATATCCCTATTGCCCTTATTGTGGTATTGGAGGATATTGTCATATGTCCCTATTGCCGTTATTGTGGTATTGGAGGATATTGTCATATATCCCTATTGCCCTTATTGTGGTATTGGAGGATATTGTCATATATCCCTATTGCCCTTATTGTGGTATTGGAGGATATTGTCATATATCCCTATTGCCCTTATTGTGGTATTGGAGGATATTGTCATATATCCCTATTGCCGTTATTGTGGTATTGGAGGATATTGTCATATATCCCTATTGCCCTTATTGTGGTATTGGAGGATATTGTCATATATCCCTATTGCCCTTATTGTGGTATTGAAGGATATTGTCATATATCCCTATTGCCCTTATTGTGGTATTGGAGGATATTGTCATATATCCCTATTGCCATTATTGTGGTATTGAAGGATATTGTCATATATCCCTATTGCCCTTATTGTGGTATTGGAGGATATTGTCATATATCCCTATTGCCATTATTGAGGTATTGGAGGATATTGTCATATATCCCTATTGACCTTATTGTGGTATTGAAGGATATTGTCATATATCCCTATTGCCATTATTGAGGTATTAGAGGATATTGTCATATATCCCTATTGCCCTTATTGAGGTATTGGAGGATATTGTCATATATCCCTATTGCCCTTATTGAGGTATTGGAGGATATTGTCATATATCCCTATTGACCTTATTGTGGTATTGAAGGATATTGTCATATATCCCTATTGCCCTTATTGAGGTATTGGAGGATATTGTCATATATCCCTATTGACCTTATTGAGGTATTGGAGGATATTGTCATATATCCCTATTGCCCTTATTGTGGTATTGGACGATATTGTCATATATCCCTATTGCCCTTATTGAGTTATTGGAGGATATTGTCATATATCCCTATTGCCCTTATTGTGGTATTGGACGATATTGTCATATACGATAGCAAACTACTGCGGATGCTGGAAATCCGAAATAACAACAGAAAACGCTGGAAAAACTCAGCAGGCCAGGCAGCATCCGTGGAGAGAGAAAGAGAGTTAACGTTTCAGGTCGATGACCTTTCATCAGAACTGGGAAGAGCCGGAAATCAAATAGATTTAAGGCCAGGGTAAAGCTGGGAAAAGGGGGAGGGGATAAAGGAACAAAGGGGGAGATGAAGAGACATTAAGAGACATTAAGAGATATGCAAGGCTAGAGGTGGTGTTAATGTGACAGATTAAGGCTGAATGAAGTGTGAAATCCACTGGCAGAATGAAGGACAGCTGCCAGCTTCTAGGAGGAAAAAAAAAAGGTGGGGGGGGACAAATAAAAATAAAATATAAATGTGATTGGAGCTGAGGTTATGATCTAAAATTGTTGAACTCGATATTGAGTCCAGAGGGCTGTAGCGTGCCTAAACGAAAGATGAGGTGCTGTTCCTCGAGCTTACGCTGCGCTTCCGTGGAACAGTGTAATAGGCCGAGGACGGTGAGGTCAGAGTGGGAGTGAAGCGGTGAATTAAAGTGACAGGCCACCGGGAGCTCGGGGTCCCCCTTACGGACTGAACGGAGGTGTTCCGCAAAGCGGTCACCCAATCTGCGTTTGGTCTCCCCAATGTAGAGGAGTCCACATCGTGAGCAGCGAATACAGTATACTAAATTGCAGGAAGTACAAGTAAATCGCTGTTTCACCTGGAAGGGGTGTTTGGGGCCCTGGACAGTGGGAAGAGGGGAGGTATAAGGGCATGTGTTGCATCTCCTGCGCGTGCACGGGAAGGTGCCGGGCGAAGGGGAAGGGGTGCTGGGGGTGGTAGAGGAGTAGACTAGGGTGTCGCGGAGGGAGCGGTCCCTACGGAATGCTGAAATGGGAGGTGAGGGGAAGATGTGTTTGGTGGTGGGATCACGCTGGAGGTGGCGGAAATGGCGGAGGATGATCCGTTGAATGTGGAGGCTGGTGGGGTGAAAGGTGAGGACAAGGGGAACCCTATCGTGGTTCCGGGAGGGAGGGGCAGGGGTGAGGGCAGAAGTGCGGGAGATAGAACGGACACGGTCGAGGGCCGTGTCGACCACGGTAGAGGGGAATCCTCGGTTGAGGAAAAAGGAAGACATGTCAGAAGCACTGGTATGGAAGGTGGCATCATCAGAGCAGATGCGGCGGAGACGGAGAAACTGGGAGAATGGAATAGAGTCCTTACAGGAGGCGGGGTGGGAGGAAGTGTAGTCCAGGTAGCTGTGGGAGTCAGTGGGCTTGTAGTGAATGTTAGTCAATAACCTATCCCCAGAGATGGAGATGGAGAAGTCGAGGAAGGGAAGGGAAGAGTCGGAGATGGACCATGTGAAGGTGAGGGAAGGGTGGAAATTGGAAGCATAGTGAATGAAATGTTCTAGTTCAGGGCGAGAGCAGGAGACGGCAGCGATACAGTCATCAATGTACCGGAAAAAGAGGTGAGGGAGGGGACCCGAGTAGGACTGGAACAAAGAGTGTTCCACATATCCCACGAAAAGGCAGGCATAGCTAGGACCCATGCGGGTACCCATAGCAACACCTTTAATTTGGAGGAAATGGGTAGAGTCAAAGGAGAAGTTGTTCAATGTGAGAACAAGTTCAGCCAGGCGGAGGAGGGTGGTGGTGGATGGGGACTGGTTGGGCCTCTGTTCAAGGAAGAAGCGGAGCGCCCTCAGGCCATCCTGGTGGGGAATGGAGGTGTAGAGGGATTGTACGTCCATAGTGAAGAGGAGACGGTTGGGGCCGGGAAACTGGAAACTGTTAAAATGGCGGAGGGCATCGGAAGAGTCGCGGATGTAGGTGGGAAGAGACTGGACAAGGGGAGAAAAAATAGAGTCGAGATAGGAAGAGATAAGTTCCGTGGGGCAAGAACAGGCTGAAACGATGGGTCTACCGGGGTAGTCCTGTTTGTGGATCTTGGGAAGGAGGTAGAAGCGGGCTGTGCGGGGTTGGGGAACTATGAGGTTGGCGGCCGTGGGGGGAAGATCTCCAGAGGAGATGAGGTCAGTGACAGTCTTGGACACGGTGGCTTGATGTTCGGTAGTGGGGTCATGGTCCAGGTGGAGGTAGGAGGAGGTGTCAGAGAGTTGGCGTTCAACTTCCGCTAGGTAGAGGTCGGTTCGCCAAACAACAACAGCGCCACTCTTGTCAGCAGGTTTAATGACAATGTCAGGGTTGGATCGGAGAGAATGGAGTGCTGCAAGTTCAGAGGGAGGTAGGTTGGAGTGAGTGAGGGGAGCAGAGAAATTGAGCTGGCCGATGTCACGGCGGCAGTTAGCAATGAAAAGATCAAGAGAGGGTAAGAGGCCAGAGGGAGGGGTCCAGGTGGAACGAGAATTCTGAAAGCGGGAGAAAGGGTCAGCCGTGCGGGGGGAAGACTCCTGGCCAGAGAAGTGGGCACGGAGACGGAGGCGGCGGAAAAAGAGCTCAGCATCGTGCCGAGCTCGAAATTCATTGAGATGGGGGCGTAAGGGGATGAAGCTCAGGCCTTTGCTGAGGACTGATCGTTCGGAGTCAGAGAGGGGAAGGTCAGAGGGGATAGTGAAAACGCGGCAGGGGGTGAGATTGGGAGAAGGGGGGTCAGAGGAAAGTGAAGGGGAAGAAGGTTCCGGAGGGGCTTTAGTGTCCAAGAGTTGTTGAAGCTTGCGATCCTTGACATCGGAAAGGAAGAAGAAAAGTTTTTTGTTGAAGCGTCGGATGAGTCTAAGGATGAAATGGAACTGTGGACCCGGACAGCTTTGAGATAGGGTGCGTCGGTGCTGCTGAAGAGAGATGTCGAGAGTGTTCATGTGGCGCCGCATGGCGTTGAGCGTGGATCTCAAGATGCGGCGAGAGCAGTAGATTGTCATATATCTCTATTGCTCTTATTGTGATATTGGAGGATATTGTCATATATCCCTATTGACCTTATTGTGGTATTGGAGGATATTGTCATATATCCCTATTGCCCTTATTGAGATATTGGAGGATATTGTCATATATCCCTATTGCCCTTATTGAGATATTGGAGGATATTGTCATATATCCCTATTGCCCTTATTGTGGTATTGGAGGATATTGTCATATATCCCTATTGCCATTATTGAGGTATTGGAGGATATTTTCATATATCCCTATTGCCCTTATTGTGGTATTGGAGGATATTGTCATATATCCCTATTGACCTTATTGAGGTATTGGAGGATATTGTCATATATCCCTATTGACCTTATTGAGGTATTGGAGGATATTATCATATATCCCTATTGACCTTATTGAGGTATTGGAGGATATTGTCATATATCCCTATTGACCTTATTGTGGTATTGGAGGATATTGTCATATATCCCTATTGCCCTTATTGAGATATTGGAGGATATTGTCATATATCCCTATTGACCTTATTGTGGTATTGGAGGATATTGTCATATATCCCTATTGACCTTATTGTGATATTGGAGGATATTGTCATATATCCCTATTGCCCTTATTGAGGTATTGGAGGATATTGTCATATATCCCTATTGCCCTTATTGTGGTATTGGAGGATATTGTCATATATCCCTATTGCCCTTATTGTGGTATTGGAGGATATTGTCATATATCCCTATTGCCCTTATTGTGGTATTGGAGGATATTGTCATATATCCCTATTGCCCTTATTGAGGTATTGGAGGATATTGTCATATATCCCTATTGCCCTTATTGTGATATTGGAGGATATTGTCATATATCCCTATTGCCCTTATTGTGGTATTGGAGGATATTGTCATATATCCCTATTGCCCTTATTGTGATATTGGAGGATATTGTCATATATCCCTATTGCCCTTATTGTGGTATTGGAGGATATTGTCATATATCCCTATTGCCCTTATTGTGGTATTGGAGGATATTGTCATATATCCCTATTGCCCTTATTGAGGTATTGGAGGATATTGTCATATATCCCTATTGCCCTTATTGAGGTATTGGAGGATATTGTCATATATCCCTATTGCCCTTATTGAGGTATTGGAGGATATTGTCATATATCCCTATTGCCCTTATTGTGGTATTGGAGGATATTGTCATATATCCCTATTGCCCTTATTGTGATATTGGAGGATATTGTCATATATCCCTATTGCCCTTATTGAGGTATTGGAGGATATTGTCATATATCCCTATTACCCTTATTGAGGTATTGTAGGATATTGTCATATATCCCTATTGCATTTATTGAGGTATTGTAGGATATTGTCATATATCCCTATTGCTATTATTTTTTTATTATAGGATATTGTCATAGATCCCTATTGCCCTTATTGAGATATTGGAGGATATTGTCATATATCCCTATTGCCCTTATTGAGATATTGGAGGATATTGTCATATATCCCTATTGCTATTATTTTTTTATTATAGGATATTGTCATATATTCCTATTGCCCTTATTGAGGTATTGGAGGATATTGTCATATATCCCTATTGCCGTTATTGAGGTATTGGAGGATATTGTCATATATCCCTATTGACCTTATAGAGGTATTGGACGATATTGTCATATATCCCTATTGCATTTATTGAGGTATTGTAGGATATTGTCATATATCCCTATTGACCTTATTGAGGTCTTGGAGGATATAGTCATATATCCCTATTGCTATTATTTTTTTATTATAGGATATTGTCATATATTCCTATTGCCCTTATTGAGATATTGGAGGATATTGTCATATATCCCTATTGCCCTTATTGAGATATTGGAGGATATTGTCATATATCCCTATTGCCCTTATTGAGGTATTGTAGGATATTGTCATATATCCCTATTGCCGTTATTGAGGTATTGGAGGATATTTTCATATATCCCTATTGGCCTTATTGAGGTATTGGAGGATATTGTCATATATTCCTATTGCCCTTATTGAGATATTGGAGGATATTGTCATATATCCCTATTGACCTTATTGAGGTATTGTTGGATATTGTCATATATCCCTATTGCCCTGATGTGGAGGTATTAGAAACACAGGACATAGAAACAGGAAGAGTCCCTTCAGCCCATCGAGCCTGTCCCTCCATTCAATTAGATCGTGGCTGATCTGTGTCCTAACTCCATCCACCCGACTTCGCTCCATATCCCTTAATACTCTTGGTGATGATAAAATCTATCGACCTCAGATATGAAATTATTAATTGAGACATCTACTGCTTTTTGCGGGAGAGGGTTCCACACTTCTACCACCCTTTGTGTGAAGAAGTGTTTCCTAAATTATCTCCTGAATGGCCTGGCTCTGATTGTAAGGTTATTTCCCCTTGTCCGAGACAATACCACCAGAGGAAAAAGGTTTTCTCTATCTATCCTATCAATTCCGTTCAAAATCTCGGAAACCTCAATAATCTCACCCCTTAACCTTCTATATTCCAGGAATAGAAGCCAGGTTTCTGTAATCTGTCCTCATAATTTAACCCTTGGGCCCTGGCAACATTCTCCAAGGCCAATATATCCTTTCCAAGGTGCGGTGCCCAGAACTGTACACAGTGCTCCAGATGTGATCTAACCAGGGCTTTGTATAGCTCTAGCAATCCCCCTTGTATTCTGGCCCTCTAGATATAAAGGCTAACATTCCTTCAGCTTTGTTGATTATTTTTTGCACCTGATCGCTACATTTTAGTGACCTCTTTACACAAACCCCTAAATGTCTTTGGAGCTTCACTGTTCCCAGCTTTCTACCATTTAAAAAATACTCACATCTGTCTTTCTTTGGTCCAGAATGGATGACTTCACTGCGTTGAAATCCAGCTGCCACAGTTTTGCCCACTCAGTTAATCTATCAATGTCTCTTTGTAATGTTATGCTCCCCCCTACACTAGTTACTGTGCCATCTATCTTTGTGTCATCGGCAAACCTGGATATATGGCTCTCTATTATGTTATCCCTGTCATTAATAAATATAGTGAATAGTTGTGGCCCCAGCACAGATTCTTGTGGGACACCACAAGTCACTTCCTTCCAATTTGAGTACATTCCCATTATCCCTAATCTCTGTCTTCTACCGCCTAACCAATCTCCTAACCAGGTCAATAATTTGCCTTCAATTCCATGACCTTTAATTTTCGCTGACAGTCTCTTGTACAGAACCTCATTGAATGCCTTCTGGAAGTCCATATACAACACATCCGCAGACATTCCCCTGTCTATTACTTCAGCTAATTCCTCAAAATTCAATGAGGTTCGTTAGACATGAACTTCCCTTTACAAATCCATATTGCCTCTCTCTAATCAACTCAAATTTCTCTGTGTTCAGTCACTTTGTCCTTAGCTGTAGGATGTATTCATATATTCCTATTGCCCTTGTGGATGTATTCTAGGATATTGTCATACATCCTTTATCTCTAATACAAGTTCGAGGTGTAGGGAAACACCGAAATAAGTTTTGATTTTAATTTTATTGAATCAAGTCAATCAGATACTAAAATCTAACACAATAGCAAAATACTGCGGATGCTGGAAATCTGAAATAACAACAGAAAATGCTGGAAACACTCTGCAGGCCAGGCAGCATCCGTGGAGAACGAAACAGATTTAATCATGAACCATCACTCCCTCCCTGAGTGTATCCTGTTGATACAGTGGTTCTCATTTGTTCGGGAAACCATTGATGTTTTATCACTTCCAATCTTTATTGCAAAGGCAACATTTTTCTCTTATCCACACGAGCAGTCGAGATTCCTGCTTCACACTCCCCCCTGCTGTGATAAAAGCTTGTCTCTTTCAGTGTGTGTGTCTTTCTCTCGGCTGTTTTAAACTTGCTCAATCCGGATGGACCACCCGGCATCGACCTCGGCACCAGTTACGGACACGGCAATGACACACCCAGCCCCAATGAACCTGCAAAGTCCTCCTCACCAACATCTGGGGAATTGTGCCAAAATTGGGAGAGCTGTCCCACAGACTGGTCAAGCAACAGCCTGACGTGGTCATACTCACAGAATCATACCTTTCAGCCAATGTCTCAAACTCCTCCATCACCATCCCTCGGTATGTCCTGTCCCACCGGCAGGACAGACCCACCAGGGGTGGCGGCACAGTGGTATACAGTCATGAGGGAGTGGCCCTGGGAGTTCTCAACATTGACTCCGGACCCCATAGAAGTCTCATGGCTTCAGGTCAAGCATGGTCAAGGAAACCTCCTGCTGATTCCCACCTACCGCCCTCCCTCAGCTGATGAATCAGTAATCCTCCATGTTGAACACCACTTGGAAGAAGCACTGAGAGTAGCAAGGGCGCAGACTGTACTCTGGGTGGAGGACTTCAATGTCCATCACCAAGAGTGGCTCGGTAGCACCACGACTGACCGAACTGGCCGATGCCTGAAAGACATATCTGCCAGACTGGGCCTGCGGCAGGTGGTGAGAGAACCAACACGAGGGAAAAACATACACGACCTCGTCCTCACCAATCTACCTGTCGCAAATGCAACTTTCCATGATGGCATTGGTATCAGTGACCACCGCACAGTCATTGTGGAGACGAAGTCCCGTCTTCACACTGAGAACGCCCTCCATCGTGTTGTGTGGCACTACCACCGTGCTAAATGGGACAGATTCAGAACAGATCTAGCAGCTCAAAACTGGGCATCCATGAGGCGCTGTGGGCCATCAGCAGCAGCAGAATTGTATTCAAACACAATCTGTAACCTCATGACCTGGCATATCCCTCAGTCTACCATTACCATCAAGCCAGGGGACCAACCTTGGTTCAATAACGAGTGTAGAAGAGCATGCCAGGAGCAGCACCAGGTGTACCTAAAAATAAGGTACCAACCTGGGGAAGCTACAACACAGGACTACATTCATGCTAAAAAGCAGGAGCAGCATGCTATAGACAGGGCTAAGCGACCCCACAATCAACGGATCAGATCAAAGCTCTGCAGTCCTGCCACATCCAATCATGAATTGTGGTGGACAATTAAACAACTAACTACAGGAGGAGGCTCCATGAATATCCCCATGCTCAATAATGGCAGAGCTCATCACATGAGTGGAAAAGACAAGGCTGATGTGTTTACAAACACCTCTCCCCCTCTCTCCTCTCTCCCCTCTCTCTCGCTCTTCCCCTCTTCTCTCTCCCCTCTCTCTACCGTCTCCCCTCTCTCTACCCTCTCCCCCTCTCCCATTTCTCTCTCTCTCTCCCCTCGCTCTCCTCATTCTCTCTCTCTCCTCATTCTCTCTATCTCCTCATTCTCTCTCTTCCGACGCTCTCTCTCTCTCCGCGCTCTCTATCTCTCCATCCTCTCTATCTCTCCATCCTCTCTCTCTCCCTCCCCCTCTATCTCTCCGTCCCCCCTTTGTATCAGTCTTCACAGCAGAAGACACTAACACCATCCCAATAATATATAATCAGTGGCTATAGGGAGGGGGGAACTTAAAACAATCTCAATCACTAAAGAAAAAGCACTCGGTAAAATAATGGGTTTAAAGGTAGACAAGTCCCAGGGAACTGATGGTCTGCATCCTAGGGTCTTAAAAGTAGTGGCAGCAGAGATAGTGGATGCACTGGTTGCAATCTACCAAAATTCCTTGGATTCTTGAGAGGTCGCAGTGGATTGGAAAACCGCAAATGTAACGCCCCTATTTAAGAAGGGAGGGAGACAAAAAGCAGGAAAATATAGATCAGTTAGTCTAACATCTGTCATTGGGAAAATGCTGGAGTCCATTATTAAGGAAGCAGTAGCAGGACATTTAGAAAATCATAATACAGTCAAGCAGAGTCAGCATGGTTTTATGAATGTTTGACAAATTTGCTGGAGTTCTTTGAGGATGTAACGAGCAGGGTGGATAAAGGGGAACCAGTGGATGTGGTGCATTTCGATTTCGAGAAGGCATTCGATAAGGTGCCACGTAAAAGGTTACTGCACAAGATAAGAGCTCACGGGGTTGGGGCTAATATATTAGCATGGATAGAGGATTGGCTAACTAACAGAAAACAGAGAGTCAGCATAAATAATTCATTTTCCGGGTGGCAAACGTTAAATAGTGGGATGCCACAGGGATCAGTGCTGGGGCCTGAACTATTTACAATCTATATTAATGACTTGGATGAAGGGACCGAGTGTAATGTAGACTAATTTGCTGATGATACAAAGATAGGTGCGGAAAGCTAGTTGTGAAGAGGACACAAAGAATCTGCAAAGGGATATAGACAGGCTAAGTGAGTGGGCAAACATTTTGCAGATGGAGTATAAGGTGGGTAAGTTTGAGGTTATCCACTTTGATAAGAAACATTCAAAAACAATTATTATTCAAATGGAGAGAGATTACAAAATGCTGCAGTACAGAGGGACGTGGAGGACCTTGTGCATGAAACACAAAAAGTTAGCATGCAGGTATAGCAAGTAATCAGGAACGCAAGTGGAATGTTGTCCTTTATTGAAAGGGGGTTGGAGTATAAAAGCAGGGAAGCTCTGCTACAAATGTAAAGGATATTGGTGAGACCACACCTGGAGTACTGTGTACAGTTTTGGTCTCCATATTTAAGGAGGGCTATTCATGCATTGGAGGCAGTTCAGAGAATGTTCACGAGTTTGATTCCTGAGATGAAGGGGTTGACTTATGAAGAAAGGTTGAGCAAGTTGGGCCGATACTCATTGGAGTTTTGAAGAATGAGAGGTGATCATATTGAAACATATTAGATACTGAGGGGGCTCGACAAGGTAGATGCAGAGAAGATGTTTCCCCTCACGTGGGAATCTAGAACTAGGGGCCATAGTTTCAGAATAAGGGGTCGCCCATTTAAAACTGAGATGAGGAGGAATTTCTTCTCTGAGGGTGGTAAATCAGTGGAATTCCCTGCCCCAGAGAGCCGTGGAGGCTGGGTCATTGAATATATTTAAGGTGGAGATAGACAGATTTTTGAACAATAAGGGAGTGAAGGGTTATGGGGAGCGGGCTGGGAAATGGAGCTGAGCCCAAGATCAGATCAGCCATGATCTCATTAAATGGCGGAGCAGGCTCGAGGAGCCAAATGGCCTACTCCTGCTCCTATTTCTTATGTCCTTATGTTCTTTAAACCACATCTTATCTCTGATTTCTGGAAGGTTTTTTTAAATTAATTAATCAAAGGCCCAAACTCTTGGCAGCAGCAATTCATCAGATAAGGTGGCCCTTTCACTCAATCATCCATGCTTTGTGCATTTGCTGGACAGAAGTTCTCATATTGAAAGTACACTTTGATGGTTTGCCTTGGTTTCTCTTAATGCAGTGAACAGAAAAGGCACCAGAGAAAATCTCGAGATTCACCAGTGCAATATTCGAATCAAAATGGCTATCGATGTGTCGCTATTTGTTCTTGGTGTATGAATGGCCTCCACTAGTGGCCACAGATTATTTCCTCTTCTGTAATTTTGAAATAAAAATACCTTTGCATTTTCTGTTGCATCTACACCACTTCTGGTTTTAACTTTTTCAATTATACATACCTTTTATTTAATTTTTGGTTCCTGGGTTGGGGGCGATGCTGACAAGGTTCAATTTATTGCCACTCCCTTGGTGCCTCGAGGGCTTTAATATTCAAAGCTAATGGCGGCTGGAATACAAATGAAAGGAAGCGATGCTTGAGTTTTACAAAGCCTTGGCCAGACCCCATTTGGGAAACTGCATTTAATTTTGGGCATCGACCCTCAGGAAATGTATATATGGCCCTGGAGGAGGAACAGCCCAGATTCACCAGAATGATACAAGGGCTTATAGGGTTAAGTTATGATGACAGGTTGCATAAACCCTATGCATTTGCTTTACGGAGGTTCTCATGTTAAAGAAGCCACGATGATAGTTGTCCAAGTGTTCTAGTAAAACTGAAATTAGAAAAGGCACAGCAGAAGATTACGAGACATACGTGGTGTAAGATTGAAATCAAATCACTCATCCATGTATATTAGTTGTCGCTGGTGTTTGAACTGCCTCTACTATTGTCCCGATAATGTGATGTATTTTGCAATAATTAAATAAAAAAATCTTAACTTCTTTTATTTAATCTGCACCACATCATTATCACTTTTTCAATTATTAATTCAGTTTTTTCAATTGTTGCTCCTTGGTTTGTGGGCAGCTCTGGCAAGGCATCATTTTTTCCCAATCCCAATGTGTCCTGAGGGGATTAAACATAACATCTGAAGGGAGCTCAACAGGAGGAAATAAGGCTTCAGTTATACAGAGCCTTGCTCAGACCCCGTATGGAGCACCGTGTTGAATTGAAAAGAAAATCCTGGGCTCGACAAAAAGGCTGCCGATTCACTATCGCCCGTTTTACTGTCCCGCCCAGGAACAATTTCATCCTTACCTGTTTATTATATCTACTGACTTTTGGCTTTAGCATCAACTAATTATATTTGTTAATGACGCTGATTTATTAATTTAAAGTCTGTGCAGCACAATGCAGAATTCTCACAGGAAGCAGGACGCGAAGAAGTTGCGTTTATTCAGACTTTTTAAAATGTTATAGAGAGAAAATCAAAGATTGGGGCTCTCACATGGGGAAAAGATAAACCTGAAATAAATATCAACAAACTTTAAAATAATATAATTTTGTTTAAAGTTTATAATAAACTTCATTTTATCACAATGGAGAAATTTGACACTACATAAAATTAAAAATATTTATTCAGGGCCATAACGCTTGTTTAGCAGTCAATTCGCTGTTAAAACCCCAGTTACACCGAATCCATTTAACGGGGTATTTAACAGCGATATTGCCGGGAAAAGCCCGAGTTTGGTCAGTTTCACTGATTTCCCTGATTCCACTGATTGCCGGCTATGGGGGTGGGGGCGGGGGCACAGCGCAGCCAGTGTCGGAGCAGTGAATGACTGACCGCAACTTCAGGATTTCCCTGTTTAGATGCCCATGCGCTACATCCTGAAGTTGCGGTCAGTTTCAGAGGGGTAATAACAGCGAATGTTGTTCGTTCGCCGTCATTAACCACCGCAAATTCCAGGCTTTATAAAGGTAACCATTGTAATGCGCGCAGTATCCATCAGCCGAGTGGTAAATTACTCCTCATATACACCTCATGAAGAAGGTTACACTCAGAATAACTTGTATTTCATCAGTAGGACTGCAGGAATCAGTAAACTACCCGGAGATGGTCTCTGTAAAGGGGAACTCGCGGTATTGCCGACTGGTGTTGTATCTTTTCCCAGTTACAGTCCATTACATAGAATCACAGTCCGTCCGGCCGAAATCCATGAACACAAACAGCAATAAAACACAATAAACAATTGTCACGGTAGTTGTTCCATGTCAGTTTAATTTTATTTAAATGTGTGATTACAGTAAAGGATTTTCCACACACGGCAGCTGCTCCAAGTTTACAAACACACCTTGCATCAAATTCAATCTCAATCAAATCAGCTCGGTTTGCCTTAAAAACAACAGGATTACAGAGACTGGGTGGTGAGGGGCTGGGATACCGTGTGAAACAACATTGTAGCCTACGGGTGAAAATCTCCCGTTTTCCTCGTTATTTTATAATCTTAGAAAGTACAGTGAAGGGAAATTTCACCCCATTCTTCAGCTCCTCTCTGAACTTACTCTGGGTCACGGCATAAATAAAAGTGTTTGTGCAGCAACTCAGGAGCTGGAGCATAAACCCAATTTCTCGTACAATATTGGGGAGCTCAGCAATAGGGAACTCGCTCACCAGAACAATTCTAGTATACATCGTATTGAGCACGAGCACAGCCCATAGAAGGATAAAATTCCCCGAGATCACAAAAAGTACAGTAATTGATTTTCTCCTGTTTTTTGTCTCTGGATCGCTGGGACTCTCCCCACTGACCCGGTCCCGAAGTCTCTTCCGAATTCTGATGTTCACTAAAATGTGTCTGACAGTTAAAACATTGAGCATCAGAATTAGAATAAATGGTACACACGGGGTGAAAATATAATGTAGAAATTCAATTGCTGCCCATACTGGTGAATACATAACACTGTAGGTCATAGCGCAGAACCAGGGAACTCTCATTAGCATATAGTTGCCTGTAAGCATAAAGTACCAGAAAATGTTCTTCACACAGAACAACACAGTCATTGTTCCAATAACCACCGCCGCCGATTTCTCGGTGCAATATTTGTTTTTTAGCTTCTGGCAACAAATGGCCACAAATCGATCAAAGGTGAAAGAGACGGTGAACCAGACAGAACAGTCTGTGGCTGCATAAAGTAGGACGGCGTGGATATTACACACGGGAATGTAGGACACAAAGTCAAACTCTGTATGAAATACAATTGCAATGTGCCTCAGTATCAGATCGAAGATAACGAGCAGTAGATCCGCCGCTGCCATGGCCACCAGGTACCGAGTGACACATTTGGAGAGACCACACTTTCCCCGAGACAGGATCACAATCGTCACTAAGTTAACTGGAAGGAAGTGGGGGGCAAGGGAAATTACACATCAGGATGGGAGCAGAAATATCAGTGTCGTGGATCAATGGATGTAATTTACTGAGAGCTCACAACATCCCGTGATGGAATCCGATGTCACAGAAGTCAATGTTAGAGCTAAGACTTCAAATCAACTGTCAGTAATGATTTGTGAAGTCAAGGTCTGATCAAATTGGATAAATAAACATGAAAATAACACGGT
>JASTWF010000033.1:5449993-5699993 GCA_030390025.1 Squalus acanthias | reverse complement strand
AGGTTTCTGGTTATCTCTGTGATAATGAGGTTCTGTAATTTCAGAGAATTTCTATCCAATTCTCAATGTGGACTTTAACCTCAGTCAGTGAAAGCAAACCATCTGGTAGAGCCCCTGGGAATATCCTTTGCTCATTTCTGAAGATCCATGGCAAACATTGTCCTATTTCCATTGCCCTTAAAATGCAGACACACTCCTGGCGACCCCAAAGAATGTGTGCTCATGACCCGTGAATCTTTCCCAGAAATACACAACCATTGACACTGTACATAGTCAGATATGGCCATGTACCTGCTCTAAACATTGAAACATTCCTGAGGACTCCCCACTAATATTGATACACCTCCAGGAACCGGGATAACAAGATCCCAAGAGCACCAACCCTGTAGATGGTGATGTAATCATTGGTACCTGAATAAACATTTACAATTGCATGGAACTTACTGGAGTTATGGCACAATTCCTGGGAACCCATTCGCAAATACTAACTGTTCCACAGAACCCCTGCAAAGAACTCACTGTCAGGAGTTCCTTACACTTATTTTCTCACTTCCAGTTGCAGAGTGCAAATAAATCACATGTCCAGGGATCCCAATCAGACAAAGAGCTAATCCCTAAATTGTTACCGGAGACTTCAGTTATGTGGAGAGACTGGAGAATCTGGGATTGTTCTTCTTAGAGCAGAGAGGGTTAAATGGAGATTTAAATGAGGCGAACAAAATCATGAAGTGTTTTGATAGAGTATATAGGGAGAAACTGTTTCCACTGGCAGGAGGGTCGGTAACCAAAGGACACAGATTTAGGATAATTTGCAAGAAAAAATCCAGGAGGAATATCAGGAGCATTGTTGTAATGCGGCAATTTGTTCTGATCTGGAATATAGCTCTAGAAATTTTACAAGTCCTGAAAACAGGCGCAGGCAGCGCAAAGCTCGATCTGCCCCAGTCCTTTCTAAGTGTTGCAGGCAGCACACACAATTCGTTATTCCAGCTTATTGTAATGATTGCAATGCTGATCTCAGCGCTAAATCCGCTGCTGATTGACTTAGTGCTGACCAGGGGGGACAATATCGTGTGCAGTCTACTGGCCAATAAAGTTAGGCCTAGGTTCGCTGCACTATTAAAGAGGAAGTGCCGTGTTGCAGAAGCACCACATTGTCATTGTGGAGAAAACCATGTTCCAACAGCTAAGAGAAAGGACGAGGTGATTTTCAGATGCAGCAATGGAGGCCTTGGTCCTCGAATTTCAAAGACGCTGTCAGGCCGTCTATCTCAGGGTGGCAAGAGGCTTTCAAGGAAGGACAACAGAAGGCTGCGGGAGATGATCGCTGAAGCCGTCAGTGCCACAAGTGTTAGCCCCAAGACCTGGATGCAATCCCGCAAAAAGTTTAATGACCTCAGACGAGTAGTCAAGGTGGGTGAATGCATCATCAAATGCCATATCGCACCATCTGCACCACAAGCCTCACACATTGCTCAATGCAACACACTGATGGTGTAGGCATGCATATCTTGCTATCCCCCATCCCTCACCACATCTCGACCCTTGTGCCTTTTTCCTTTCAGATACGCACGAATTCCAACTACGCCAAACTGTCCCCGAATCTTTGGAGGAGAGCAGTGCAGGAGCACCGTCAATGCATCTGATATTCACAGGCACCAGCTCAGAAAATGGCACTGCGAGGATTTTAGAGTGTAGTATAGAGGCAGGCTCTGCAGGAGGTGAGTTACTGGACACCAGTGGGCTGCAGCCAGGTCAGGGGGAAAGGATAGATGGGTGTCAGCTCCCCAGTGGGTGAGTTCATGCACGAGTTCTGATGCACAGGAATCAGATCAGTACCTCAATGGGGCGGCCATCAGAAGAACGGTGATGGGTATGCACACTGAAATGCTAGGTGCAATGGCAAGCTTGCCAGAGGGCCTCTTGTCAGTGCCAAGGAGCATAGACATGTCAATTTCCAACATTGCACAGGAATTTGCACGGAGCTTGGAGCCCGTGATTTCCAGGATGGAAATGATGGGAAACTCCATGAGAGACCTAGTAGACCCAGCCATGATGCTGTGTGTGATGGGTGATGTCACAGCTTCCATTGCAGCACAGGCGGAAGCGACCCAACGTCTCAGTACTGCAGTGGAAGCTCACATTGCTGCCATCGTGGCTGGATTTACGAGTATGAAGTGCGGGGTCTCACAGCACTCCGGCAATCTTTCACCAAATAGAAGGCTAGAATTGCAGAGGCGCCACCCTGGGAAGTGGCAGTGGCTCCACAGAGCAAGAACCTGCAGTCCTCTCTCAGGATGACAGTATTCATACTCCCACCACTGCAACTCTGGCAGTGCCCTTGCTGCTGCCTGTCATCCAGCCAACTCAGGCTGCTGCCGTCCATGCCGAGGTGGTGCGGTCTACAGCCGGGCATTCTAGGCCCAGAGCTGCTCGAGGTCTTCCTGCAAGGCCATCTGCAGTCTCCCCATTGAAAGTCAGCAGCCTACCATCAGCCATTCTGTAGCCACTGGGGGAGCACTTCGTAGGAGCACGAGAGTAGGAGAAGCAACACGAAAGAAAGACAGACACTGAGGGAAAGCACAAGGTTGATTAGAGTTGACTTTGTTATTCTGATTGTGATTTGATAACTTTATAAATTATGTTTGGAATGTTTGTTTTGTGGTGGCTCTCATTTCAGCTTTGTGACCAGGAAGACGCTGTGATGTTCTGTGACAGAGGGATGGTAAGATGGGGAACTGCTGAGCAACAGGCATGTGGAATTTCATTCACTGGAACTGGAATCTGATGAGGCGCTCACGGACAGCCTGTCCAGAACAAGGATCTACTGCCTGCCTCCTCCCTTCTCCATCCTCCTCTTCTTCGTTCTCCTGCTCTTCCATTTCTATCTATTCCGCCTCCTGCTCTTCCTCCTCCTGCTCTTCCTCCTCTTCCTCCTCCTCCTGAGGTGGTCCCAGAACCCGTGGTGGCAATCACTTCGCCCTCAAGATGGCCAAGTTGTGGCGCATGCAGCAGATCACCACTAAATGGGACTCCAGTGTTTACTGGAGAGCTCCTCATGAGCGGTCAAGGCTGAGGGACTTTTGCTTTAGCACCCCGATAGTCTGCGCGATGAGGTACCTCGTGGCAGCATGGCTCTCATTATATGATTGCTGGCCGCGAGTGGTGGGGTATTGGTGAGGTGTCATCAGCCAGGTGCATAGCGGAAAGCCCTTGTCTCCGAGCAGCCACCCTTTAGTTTGACATGGTGGCTGGAAGATTGCTGGCACACCAGACTGGTGCAGGATGAAAGCATCATGACTGCTGCCAGGGTACCAGGCAATCACCGCAACGTGGGGCTCGACCGAACCTCCCTGTAAGTTAAGAGTCTCAGAGTGTACCGGGTAAACCAGCCAGAACTATTGCTGGCTTACCCTTATCTGTTGTTACAGGGAGGGAGCTGTCGGCTCAGCTTGTTCTTCAAATAATGAAGCAGGTTCTCCAGAATTCCAAGGTGTAGAAATAAATCGGCCAGCATCAATAATCAATCATATAATTTAGATCGTCTGTGGGAAGGGCCGAGGCTCCATCCCCGTCCTGAGGTATATTAATTTATTCACTCTGCTCTGTATTGAACTGTAATATCATCTTAGCTGCTCAATTTCTGATTTGATGCTCATAAATAAATTGACATATCAGTGGAAAAAGTATGTCTGTTTCATGCAGCCACAGACACTGTTTATTTCTCAGTCACTTTCCCCTTTGATCGATTAGTGGCCAATTATTGCCAGAAGCTCAAAACTAAATATTGCACTGAGAAAAAACAGCGGCAGCAAACAAGTGGATAAGCCCAGTGACTCAGGGAGTGTGTTCCGGATTGCGCTGCCTGAAAGGGCGGTGGAAGCAGATTCAATAGTAACTTTCAAAAGGGAATTGGATAAATCATTGAATGGGAAAAATTTGCAGGGCTGATATCTGAGACATACATACACAGAGAGAGCACACACACATGTCTGTGTGAGTGTTTGAATCTTTGCCTCAAGCACTGCATAACTACTTCCTCTACCAGGTCCTTGATAGTATAGTGATCAGTGTTCAATTTCCCGACGGCTTCTCTCTGTCTGTGTGTCTCTGTGTTTATTTCTGTCTCGGAGGAAAAGGTAAGATCCGTATTCGATTCTCGGTAAGGAAACATTGCGTTTTGCGGCTGTTTGAACTGCCACCAATCAAAGCAGCCTGATCAAGCTTTCAACTTGCTGCACCGCTGCTACTGCCGCAACAGTCAGCAGCGCATCATTCGGTACAGCAATCCAAAATACACTTCCTTGCCTTCTGTAAAATGACGGCCACCTTTGCCAGCGGGGCGGAGAGACTCATCTTTCTGTTTATTTGTGTTTCTGGGTTTGCTGATGAACTTTGAACTGGCGGCCTGTTCCCGTTAATGGTCACAAGCAGGAAGAGACAGACAGAGCGGGTCTGACCCCGCGAAATGGGCAAAAGGCTTCAGTTCAGGACAAATGAATCAATAAAATGTTCGCCCGGCCCCGAGAGAGACAACATCCAGAGAAAAGCACAGAAGGAAATCGATTTCAAGTGGATGCCTGCCCGCACTTGGTGCCGTGGTTTCGCGAACACGTCTTATGTGTTCTCAACTAAAAAAAATGCATTTTGTACGAACAGTTTGCCTGTCGCGAAAGTATCTGAATTTCAAAGGAGCACGCAGGAAAGACTGTGTTACTATGCTTTCTGGCACGGATTTTGTTGCAGATTCCCTGGTGGTCTAGTGGTTAGGATGCGGCGCTGTCACCCCCCAGCCGGCCCGGGTTCGATTCCCGGTCAGAAAACAGTGAGTTTTGGGGCTGTTTGAATTGCCACCAATCTTTAAAGGATCCCACAACATCCCCTCGATTATTAACCATAGATCTTAACAATATTTCACACACCGCAACAACCCCGTCCATTTCAGTCTAAGTCCCATTTTCAACGGTCTTAGTGAGTCTTAATTACAGCCAAATAACCTCTCTGGCACCGAAAATTCACTTTTATACGTGTGGAGACTCATTCATTCAGAATTCATTTGTTTTAGGTTTTTAAATAATAAAAATAATTTTACTTTATTCTGTTTCTTTTATCTCTCTTGATCTAATCTTTCTTTTCCTCTCTTTATTTCGCTTTCTGTGCCTGATTTGGTATTGAATTCACTGTTCTAACTAACATTTCCTGCTTCAGATTCTCCGCTGCTCATTGACTGTATCTGAATGCATGAAACATTCATAATAAGGTAAACAAATTAACAGCGCAAATCGATGTAAACGGATATGATTTAATTGATATTACGGAGACATGGCTGCAGGGTGACCACGACTGGGAGCTGAATATCCAAGGATATTCGATATGTAGGGAGGATAGGCAAAAAGGAAAAGGTGGGGGGTAGCGTTGTTAGTAAAGGATGAAATCAGAGCAATAGTGAGAAAGGATATTGGCCCAGAAAATCAAGATGTAGAACTTGTCGAGGTGGAGCTAAGAAGCACCAAGGACAGAAAACATCGGTGGGAGTTGTCTCTCGGCCTCAAAACAGTAGTGGTAATGTAGGGGACGGCATCAAACAGGAAATTAGAGATGCATGTAACAAGGGTACTACAGTAATCATGGGTGAGTTTAATCTACATATAGACTGGCCAAACCAAATTAGCAATAATACTGTGGAGGATGAAATCCTGGAGTGTGTACGAGATGTTTTTTTAGACCAGTACGTTGAGGAGCCAACTAGGGAACAGGCTATCCTAGATTGGGTATTGTGCAATGCGAAGCGATTAATTAATAATCTTGTTGTGCAGATTCCTTTAGGGAAGAGTGACCATAGCATGATAGAATTCTTCATTAAGATGGAAAGTGAAGAATTCCAATCCGCAACTAGGATTCTTAAACTAAACAAAGGAAACTACGAAGGTATGAGGAGTGAGTTGGCTATGATAGATTGTGGAGCTTCATTAAAATTCATGATGGTGGATAGGCAATGGCTAACATTTAAGGAACGAATGCATGAATTGCATCTGGTATACATTCCTTTCTGGCACAAAAACGCAAAAGGAAAAGCAGTATAACCATGGCTAACAAAAAAATTAAGGATAGTATTAGATCCAAAGAGGAATCATATCAAGTTGACAGAAAAAATAGCAAGCCTGTGGACTGGGAGCAGTTTAGAGTTCAGAAAAAAGAACCAAGAGATTGATTAAGAAGCAATATAAGAGTGGACTGCAAAAGCTTCTACAAGCATCTTAAAAGAAAAAGATTAGTGAAGACAAATGTAGGGCCCTTACAGTCAGAAACGGGAGAATTTATAATGCGCAACAAGGAAATGGCTGAGCAATTAAACAAAGACTTTGGTTCTGTCTTCAAGGAAGAGGACACTGTTGGAGTAAAAATTATAGGGCTTAAAGAATGTAATATAAAAAGTAAATTCGTAAATACAGAATGGTTTCGCTGACACAGTGCGATGAGTAATGTCTGTGGTCAACAAGTGTTTGTGCGAGGTACAACGGTTACACTTGAGAACCAATCACCGCATGACAATCTAGTCTGACTAGACAAAGCTGACACGACATTTCGATGTTTATAGTTTCGATAGGGAAGTAACATTTTTTAGCTTAAAGTGCAGTTTATAATTAGAAGTCTGTTGCTGGGGGAACGTGATTGGGTGAAGACATTTGTATGTAATGCATTGCGTTGCCGACCCTATAATGTATAAAAGAAGTTCCGATATCACTGTAAGGTCGAGAAGTGAATTCACGAGACCGCGGGGTCTATGGCTCTTCTCCCAGTGCCTCTGTTAAATAAACTGTTATCTTCTGCTTTGAGACAGACTCGAGTGAATTAATTTTTCACCAACAATTGGCGTAGTCGGCAGGATGCTCTGGAACTGAAAGACCACCCGCACCGGTGAACCCGGACGAGAAGTCAATTTTGACCATCCAGAAATTGAGTCACCTGGAAAGGCGGAGTGACAGTGCCGTAGCATCACGAATCAAGTAAAGTCTGCGAGAGGTAGGAGAACACAGTTGTGAGAGTGCGGATCGCAAGTACTAAAGGGAACACTGTGTAGCGATAAATGTCGCGAAGGAATGAGTGAGTGACGGAATGACTTGGACAAGGAGGGTGCCTGTCTCTAACACCTAGCCTGAGTCTGACTTAAGAGGACATAGTCCCACGTGACGGCCAGGATCAAGTAGGGGTAGAGGCTCCAAAACACCCTGGGACCGTGAAGTCAGCAAATATATATGCTTGTTGTGACTGATTAACCGCTTGAAGGTCTTTAAATTATCAAGAACAAGCCCGAGTAGAGGAACTCAGCATTTGGTAAGACTGTAAGTTGGACTACAAATGGCGTCGGGGAAATAAATAGAATGGGGACCAATGGGGTCCCTTACTACGTTCTATGCAGACAACCGGAAGGGTTTAGTTGATAAGATGACGAAGGAGGGGTGGGACCCGCTCCAGAATCCGAAAGTACAAAGAGAGTGGTGGGAGGGTCAAAAACAGAAAAAGACAAAAAAGGCGGGGGTGATACTAGGAAACCAATTAGTCGCATTAACTAACAAGGTGCCGCGACTCCACACTAGACTTGCAATTAAACGTGAAAGAATTCTGGAATTAGAACAAGAGTTAGTATTATACAAAGGAGGCCAGACGATCCTTGATGGGTACCGGCTGGACAAAACGGAACTATGGAATGAAAGGCGGGCACATTTGTTCGCCGCGGTAAAAGTCCAGGGCTCCGAAAATGAGGACGAGATGCCACCTCCTTACATCCCAGAGGCATCAGCCACTTCCATGGAAGACAGTGATGACGAAAACTTAGAGAAAGAGAAAAAGAACCCAAACGTAGTCAAGGCAGCCCCTTTAAAAAGAGGGGGAACGGTACAAAATCCCACAGCCAAGTACCAAGCTTTTAGCCCCTTAGAAAAACAAACAATATTGAAATATTTGGGAACACTGAAGCCCCGCAGCACAAATGGGGAATTTTGGAGAAATCTCGAGGAGATGTGGGATATACACGACGTCCATCCTCGGGACATCCACCAGTTAGTAAGGGCTAAATGCCCAACTGATAAATGGAGGGAGGTGGATAAACAAATCGGCCACCAAGACGGTGGCTGGACCGACCGTATCGCCTTAATTGCGGACAAGGCGGCCCAACTCGCGGCCTACAACCCCTTTAAAACAGCGGTCCAGGCGGCCTTAGGAGGATCCTCACCAAATTGGTAACGTATAATGATGATAAAACAGCGGAAAGGGGAAAGCAGTAGTGATTATGGCGAACGATTGTTCGTCGTATACCAGGAATCATCGGGACAAGCAGATCCCCAGATGACAGGCCAGCCCTTTATTCAAATGCTTAAGGATGGGTTGTCCCAATCCCACCAAGCGATATTAAAAATGGGAATAGTGGCGGCGTATACATATCATGTGGTGGTCCAGTGGGCGTGTCACATAGTTGCTAAAGAGGGGATCGTATAAAACACCAGCAGCGGATAGAGGCCCTCTTGGAAGCCGCAAAGTCCCCAACACTCGCAGCAGTAATAAAAATAAAGGCGCACCAGAAAATACAAAATCAGGAACAAAAAGGGAACCATGCCGCTGATTTAGCAGCACAGCAAGCTCTTGAACAAGAAGTGGTTGAAGAAAACATAGCCAGTGCACAGGTGGAAGAAATAGCTATTAGGAAATTACACAAACAGACCCAAGAAGGGGAGAAACAGGAATGGTACCGCACAGGAGGTGGATCAGACAAGGAAGCAATATGGCGGAAAAACGGGAAGGTGATAGCCCCTGCATGTATCAGACAAATGCTCTTAGAACTTCACCATGCAGACGCCCATACAGAAAGAGGGCCGATGATTGACCTAATAAGTAAAGAATGGTGGTGGCCTGGGTTAGGAAGAGAGGTGGCAAAACATTGCCAGCGGTGTATCGCGTGTGCCTAGCACAACCCAGGACGACCCGTTAAGATACGGATGGCCCACCAACCACGGCCGAGGGGCCCATGGGAAAATTTACAACTAGACTTCACCGGACCCCTGCCCACATCAAGGGGTAAGAGGTATTGCCGGGTAATAATAGACCAGTTTACTAGGTGGGTTGAGGTATTCCCAACCCGGGACGGTAGTGCCACAACCGTGGCACGAATAATGGCAGAGATAATAATTCCCAGGTGGGGAATACCGATCCAAATTGACTCAGATCAGGGAACTCACTTTACGGGAGCAGTAGTGAAGAATGTATGACAGTGGATGGGCATAAAACTTCTGGTCAATCTACGCTTCACTTTTTAAGCCTAATATTACCTTCCTAAAGTGTGATGCGCAGAACTGCACGCAGTACTCCAGGTGTGGTCTAACCAGTGCTTTGTATGGCTGTTGCATAATTTCTCCCCCTTATATTGTCATCCTATAGATATAAGTATCACCTTTCATTCAGCCTTTTTGATTCTTTTCTGTACCTGTCCATGACCATTAAATGATATATGTACATGGACCCTTAAGTCTATTTGGATCTCAACTGTTTCCAGCTTAACATTGTATAGAGTGTATTCTAAACGCCCCTTTTTAGATCCGAAGTGGATGACATCACACTTCGCTAATATTTAAATCAATTCACATAATCTATGAATATCTGGGCAAATTTCTTGCTGCCACCTATACTGCTTATAATGCCGCCTATCTATTTTGTCATCGTTAAACTTGAATGTTTGCCTCTCAATCCCATCAAGTAAGTCGTTAGTAAAATCGGTGAATACATGAGGCCACATAAGAGATCCCTCACGGACAGCACTCGTCATATCCTGACAAATAAAGTACCAGATCATTATCCGTAAACTGCGTCTCCTGTCGCGCAAACAATTTCCTAACCAGGACAATAAAACTGTATTTTGCTCCATGTCTGCCAGCTACTAATGATTTGTGAACTGGGGCTCATAAACCTCTTTACTCCTCAACAGTTAATAGCTTCCAATTATTTAGAAAATACTCCGAACTATCTCATAATGTTGCAAGGTGGATGCTGTCACACTTGGGCACAGTGAACTCGATTTGCCTTTATTTTGCCGACTTACTCCGTCTGTCTCTGTCCCTTTGGTTTGCTCCCGTTCCCATTTGCACTACGACCGGACCTTCTAACTTAGTGCGATCTTCAAACTTGGATCTACAGCGCTCAATTGCTCCATCCAAGTCAATCGTAAATACGGTGAAAAGTTGAAGATCCAATACAGATATTTGAGGGACGGCAGTTGTCACATTTGACGCCACTGCTAAAGAGCATGTCGCTTGTGAGAGGGAGAATATTTCTGGCGTGAAGCCGGTTTGAGGCAGTCAATCTGGATTTGTGGGAGAAATGAGCTGTACAGGCTGGATTATGGACAAGAAAATGGAATTTGTCGAAGGTGCAATGATGCACTGCAGCCAATGAAAGTCCTTTTGTGAGAATTAGACAGCAAGAGCCCGGATAGCTCAGTCGGTAGAGCATCAGACTTTTAATTTGAGGGTCCAGGGTTCAAGTCCCTGTTCGGGCGCTGCTTTTAAATCACGATATTCATTTCTACATTCGTGCTCTGATCCTTCAGCAATGAAAATAACAACAGAACTTGGCCTTTTAACCGCTCGAGCCTTTCTGCCGTTCAATTGGATCTGTGATCGAACTCCGTTTGCATCCCTTTGCTCCAGATCCCTTAATATCTTTGGTTAACCAACATCTATCAATCTCAAGTTTAACATGGCCATTGACCCAGCTTTAAGTGCTGTTTGCGGAAGTGTGTTACAAATTTCTGCCACTCATTCCATGCAGAAGCCTTTCCTAACTTCTCTCCTGAAAGGCTTGGAACTAATGTTGAGTCTGTGTCCTGTAATCCGAGACGGGCCAATCATCGGAAATAGCTTCGCTCTATCGACACTATCAGTTCCACTTAATATCGTGAATACTTCAATCAAATCACCACGTAAGCTTCTAAATTCCAGGGAATATATCCCTAGTTTGTGCAATCTCCCATTGTAATTTGTCCCTTGGACTCTGTGTAACATTCAGGTAAATCTACGCTTCACTTTTTAATACTAAGGTGTGATGCCCAGAACTGCACACAGTACTCCAGGTGTGGTCTATCCAGTGCTTTGTATGGCTGTTGCATAATTTCTCCCCCTTATATTGTCATCCTATAGATATAAGTATCACCTTTCATTCAGCCTTTTTGATTCTTTTCTGTACCTGTCCATGACCATTAAATGATATATGTACATGGACCCTTAAGTCTATTTGGATCTCAACTGTTTTCAGCTTAACATTGTATAGAGTATATTCTAAACGCCCCTTTTTAAATCCGAAGTGGATGACATCAAACTTCGCTAATACTTAAATCAATTTGCCACAGATTTGCCCATTCACATAATCTATGAATATCTGGGCAAATTTCTTGCTTCCACCTATACTGCTTATAATGCCGCCTATCTATTTTGTCATCGTTAAACTTGAATGTTTGGCTCTCAATCCCATCAAGTAAGTCGTTAATACAATCGGTGAATAGATGAGGCCACATAAGAGATCCCTCACGGACACCACTCGTCATATCCTGCCAAATAAAGTACCAGATCATTATCCGTAAACTGCGTCTCCTGTCGCGCAAACAATTTCCTAACCAGGACAATAAAACTGTATTTTGCTCCATGTCTGCCAGCTACTAATAATTTGTGAACTGGGGCTCATAAACCTCTTTACTCCTCAACAGTTAATAGCTTCCAATTATTTAGAAAATACTCCGAACTATCTCATAATGTTGCAAGGTGGATGCTGTCACACTTGGGCACAGTGAACTCGATTTGCCATTGTTTTGCCGACTTACTTCGTCTGTCTCTGTCCCTTTGGTTTGCTCCCGTTCCCATTTGCACTACGACCGGACCTTCTAATTAGTGCGATGTTCAAACTTGGATCTACAGCGCTCAATTGCTCCATCCAAGTCAATCGTAAATACGGTGAAAAGTTGAAGATCCAATACAGATATTTGAGGGAAGGCAGTTGTCACATTTGACGCTACTGCTAAAGAGCATGTCGCTTGTGAGAGGGAGAATATTTCTGGAGTGAAGCCGGTTTGAGGCAGTCAATCTGGATTTGTGGGAGAAATGAGCTGTACAGGCTGGATTATGGACAAGAAAATGGAATTTGTCGAAGGTGCAATGATGCACTGCAGCCAATGAAGGTCCTTTTGTGAGCTTGAGTCAGCAAGAGCCCGGATAGCTCAGTCGGTAGAGCATCAGACTTTTAATCTGAGGGTCCAGGATTCAAGTCCCTGTTCGGGCGCTGCTTTTAAATCACGATATTAATTTCTACATTCGTGCTCTGATCCTTCAGCAATGAGAATAACAACAGAACTAGGCCTTTTAACCGCTCGAGCCTTTCTGCCATTCAATTGGATCTGTGATCGAACTCCGTTTGCATCCTTTGCTCCAGATCCCTTAATATATTTGGTAAACCAACATCTATCAATCTCAAGTTTAACATTGCCAATTGACCCAGCTTTAAGTGCTGTTTGCGGAAGTGTGTTTCAAATTTCTGCCACCTAAACCATGTAGAAGCCTTTCCTAACTTCTCTCCTGAAAGGCTTGGAACTAATGTTGAGTCTGTGTCCTGTAATCCGAGACGGGCCAATCATCGGAAATAGCTTCGCTCTATCGACACTATCAGTCCCACTTAATATCGTGAATACTTCAATCAAATCACCACGTAAGCTTCTAAATTCCAGAGAATATATCCCTAGTTTGTGCAATCTCGCCTTGTAATTTGTCCCTTGGACTCTGTGTATCATTCTGGTAAATCTACGCTTCACTTTTTAAGCCTAATATTACCTTCCTAAGGTGTGATGCCCAGAACTGCACACAGTACTCCAGGTGTGGTCTATCCAGTGCTTTGTATGGCTGTTGCATAATTTCTCCCCCTTATATTGTCATCCTATAGATATAAGTATCACCTTTCATTCAGCCTTTTTGATTCTTTTCTGTACCTGTCCATGACCATTAAATCATATATCTGCATGGACCCTTAAGTCTATTTGGGTCTCAACAGTTTCCAGCTTAACATTGTATAGAGTGTATTCTAAAAGCCCCTTTTTATTTCCGAAGTGGATGACATCACACTTCGCTAATATTTAAATCAATTTGCCACAGATTTGCCCATTCACATAATCAATGAATATCTGGGCAAATGTCTTGCTTCCACCTATACTGCTTATAATGCCGCCTATCTATTTTGTCATCGTTAAACTTGAATGTTTGGCTCTCAATCCCATCAAGTAAGTCGTTAATAAAAGCGGTGAATAGATGAGGACACAGAAGATTTAATGGCACAAATAACTACATATGGTTATGATATTGTGGCCATTACAGAAACATGGCTGCAGGGTGACAATGCCTGGGAATTAAACATACCAGGTTATTTAACGATCAGGAAGGACAGGCAGGAAGGAAGGGGAGGTGAGGTGGCTATGTTAATAAAGGAAGGAATCACTGTAATGATATTGGGTCAAAAAATCATGATAATGAAACAGTTTGGGTGGAGATAAGGAATAATAAGGGGAAAAAAACACTAGTGGGCGTAGTCTATAGGCCTCCGAACAGTTGCAACTCTGTTGGACGGAGTATCAATCAGGAAATAGTTGAGGCATGTAATAAGGGAACATCTATAATTATGGGGGATTTTAACTATCATATTAATTGGACAAATCAAATGGGGCAGGGCTGCCTTGAGGATGAGTTCATTGAGTGTATTAGGCATGGGTTTCTTGAGCAGTATGTAACTGAACCGACCAGGGGCAAGCAACCTTAGATCTGGTCCTGTGTAACGAGACAGGATTAATTAAAAATGTCCTAGTAAAGGATCCCCTTGGAATGAGTGACCATAACATGGTTGAATTCCATACTCAATTAGAGGGTGAGAAGGTTGGATCTCAAACAAGCGTGCTAAGCTTGAATAAAGGAGACTATGAAGGTATGCGAGCGGAATTGAGTAGAATGGATTGGGAAAATAGATTAAAGGGTAAGACGACACATGATCAGTGGTGTACATTCAAGGAGTTATTTTACAACTTCCAAAAAATATATATTCCACTGAAAAGAAAAGGGTGTAAAAGAAAGGACAGTCATCCGTGGCTAAGTAAAGAAATTAAGGATAGTATTCGACTAAAAACAAGGGCATATAAGGTAGTGAAATCTAGTGGGAGGACAGAGGATTGGGAAAACTTTAAAAGGCAGCAAAAAATAACAAAAAGATTGATTAAGAAAGGGAAGATAGATTATGAAAGTAAATTTGCAAAAAATATAAAAACAGATAGTAAGAGTTTTTATAGTTATATAAAAAGAAAAAGGGTGGCTAAAGTAAATGTTGGTCCCTTAGAGGATGAGACCGGGAAATTAATGGTGGGAAATATGGAGATGGCAAAAACACTGAATGAATATTTTGTATCAGTCTTTACAGTAGAGGACACTAAGAATATCCCAACACTGGACAAACAGGGGGCTATAGGGGGAGAGGAGCTAAACACGATCAAAATCACTAAGGAAGTGGTACTCGGTACAATAATGGGACTCAAGGCGGATAAATCACCTGGACCTGATGGCTTACATCCTAGAGTCTTGAAGGAAGTGGCGGTAGGGATTGTAGATGCATTGGTAATAATTTTTCAGAACTCCCTGGATTCCGCTAAGGTCCCGGCAGACTGGAAAACTGCTAATGTAACACCCTTATTTAAAAAGGGCAGTAGACAGAAGGCTGGTAACTATAGACCGGTTTGCCTAACATCTGTGGTAGGTAAAATTTTGGAGTCCATTATTAAGGAAACAGTAACAGGACATTTGGATAATCATAATTTAATAGGACAAAGTCAGCATGGTTTTACGAAGGGGAAGTCATGTTTGACAAATTTGCTGGAGTTCTTTGAGGAAGTAACATATAGAGTGGTTAAAGGGGAACCAGTAGACGTAGTGTATTTAGACATCCAAAAGGCATTTGACAAGGTGCCACACAAAAGATTATTGCTTAAGGTAAAAAATCACGGGATTGGGGGTAATATTCTGGCATGGATAGAGAATTGGCTATCTAACAGAAAGCAAAGAGTTGGGATAAATGGTTCATTCTCAGACTGGCAATCAGTAACTAGTGGTGTTCCACAGGGGTCAGTGCTGGGTCCCCAACTCTTTACAATCTATATGAACGATTTGGAGGAAGGGACCAAGTGTAACATATCAAAATTTGCAGATGATACTAAGATGGGAGGGAAAGTAGTGAGTGAGGAGGACATAAAAAACCTGCAAGGGGACATAGACAGGCTAAGTAAGTGGGCAGAGATTTGGCAGATAGAATACAACACTGGAAAGTGTGAGGTGATGCACTTTGGCAGGAAAAATCCTAGAGCAATTTATTATCTTAATGGCAAGAAACTGGAGAGTACTGAAGTGCAAAGGGATCTGGGGGTCCTGGTGCACGAAACTCAAAAGGTTAGTATGCAGGTGCAGCAAGTGATTAAGAAGGCAAATGGAATGTTGGCTTTCATTGCTAGGGGGATAGAATATAAAAATAGGGAGGTATTGCTTCAGTTGTACAAGGTATTGGTGAGACCGCACCTGGAATACTGCATACAGTTTTGGTGTCCTTACTTAAGGAAAGACATCCTTGCTCTCGAGGCAGTGCAAAAAAGGTTCACTCGGTTAATCCCGGGGATGAGGGTGTGGTCATATGAGGAGAGGTTGTGTAGATTGGGACTCTACTCATTAGAGTTCAGAGAAATGAGAGGCGATCTTATTGAAACATATAAGATTGTGAAGGGGTTGGATCGGGTGGATGCGGGGAAGATGTTCCCGATGACGGGTGAGACTAGAACTAGGGGACATAGTCTTAGAATAAGGGGCTGCTCTTTCAAAACTGAGATGAGGAGGAACTACTTCACTCAGAGGGTGGTAGGTCCATGGAATATGCTGCCACAAAAAGCTGTAGAAGCTACATCATTAAATAAATTTAAAACAGAAATAGACAGTTTCCTAGAAGTAAAGGGCATTAAGGGTTACGGGGACCGGGCAGGAATTTGGACATGAGTCTAGGTTCGGATCGGTCATGGCCCTGTGGGTAGTGGAGCGGGCCCAGGGACCGTGTAGCCTGATTCTGCTCCTATTTCGTGTGTGCAATTCTGTTAGATGCAGGAGATGGTTCTGTGGTAGTAGATAGTAGATTGGCGGTTAGGATCAGATCAGCCATGATCTTATTGAATGGCGGAGCAGGCTCGAGGGGCCGATTGGCCTACTCCTGCTCCTATTTCTTATGTTCTTATGTTAAGAGATCCCTCAGGGACACCACTCGTCATATCCTGCCAAATAAAGTACCAGATCATTATCCGTAAACTGCATCTCCTGTCGCGCAAACAATTTCCTAACCAGGACAATAAAACTGTATTTTGCTCCATGTCTGCCAGCTACTAATGATTTGTGAACTGGGGCTCATAAACCTCTTTAGTCCTCAACAGTTAATGGCTTCCAATTATTTAGAAAATACTCCGAACTATCTCATAATGATAAAAGGTGGATGCTGTCACACTTGGGCACAGTGAACTCGATTTGCCTTTGTTTTGCCGACTTACTTCGTCTGTCTCTGTCCCTTTGGTTAACTCCCGTTGCCATTTGCACTACGACCGGACCTTCTAACTTAGTGCGATCTTCAAACTTGGATCTGCAGCGCTCAATTGCAACATCCAAGTCAATCGTAAATACGGTGAAAAGTTGAAGATCCAATACAGATATTTGAGGGACGGCAGTTGTCACATTTGACGCCACTGCTAAAGAGCATGTCGCTTGTGAGAGGGAGAATATTTCTGGAGTGAAGCCGGTTTGAGGCAGTCAATCTGGATTTGTGGGAGAAATGAGCTGTACAGGCCGGATTATGGACAAGAAAATGGATTTGTCGAAGGTGCAATGATGCACTGCAGCCAATGAAAGTCCTTTTGTGAGATTGAGTCAGCAAGTGCCCGGATAGCTCAGTCGGTAGAGCATCAGACTTTTAAGCTGAGAGTCCAGGGTTCAAGTCCCTGTTCGGCCGCTGCTTTTAAATCACGATATTCATTTCTGCTTTCGTGCTCTGATCCTTCAGCAATGAGAATAACAACAGAACTGAGCCTTTTAACCGCTCGAGCCTTTCTGCCGTTCAATTGGATCTGTGATCGAACTCCCTTTGCATCCAGATCCCTTAATATCTTTGGTCAACCAACATCTATCAATCTCAAGTTTAACATTGCCAATTGACCCAGATTTAAGTGGTGTTTGCGGAAGTGTGTTACAAATTTCTGCCACCCATTCCATGCAGAAGCCTTTCCTAACTTCTCTCCTGAAAGGCTTGGAACTAATGTTGAGTCTGTGTCCCGTACTCCTAGACGGGCCAATCATCGGAAATAGCTTCGCTCTATCGTCACTATCAGTTCCACTTAATATCGTGAATACTTCAATCAAATCACCACGTAAGCTTCTAAATTCCAGGGAATATATTCCCAGTTTGTGCAATCTCCCATTGTAATTTTTTCCCTTGGACTCTGTGTATCATTCTGGTAAATCTACGCTTCACTTTTTAATACTAAGGTGTGATGCCCAGAACTGCACACAGTACTCCAGGTGTGGTCTATCCAGTGCTTTGTATGGCTGTTGCATAATTTCTCCCCCTTATATTGTCATCCTATAGATATAAGTATCACCTTTCATTCAGCCTTTTTGATTATTTTCTGTACCTGTCCATGACCATTAAATGATATATGTACATGGACCCTTAAATCTATTTGGATCTCAACTGTTTCCAGCTTAACATTGTATAGAGTGTATTGTAAACGCCCCTTTTTATTTCCGAAGTGGATGACATCACACTTCGCTAATATTTAAAACAATTTGCCACAGATTTGCCCATTCACATAATCTATGAATATCTGGGCAAATTTCTTGCTTCCACCTATACTGCTTATAATGCCGCCTATCTATTTTGTCATCGTTAAACTTGAATGTTTGGCTCTCAATCCCATCAAGTAAGTCGTTAATAAAATCGGTGAATAGATGAGGTCACATAAGAGATCCCTCAGGGACACCACTCGTCATATACTGCCAAATAAAGTACCAGATCATTATCCGTAAACTGCGTCTCCTGTCGCGCAAACAATTTCCTAACCAGGTCAATAAAACTGTATTTTGCTCCATGTCTGCCAGCTACTAATGATTTGTGAACTGGGGCTCATAAACCTCTTTACTCCTCAACAGTTAATAGCTTCCAATTATTTAGAAAATACTCCGAACTATCTCATAATGTTGCAAGGTGGATGCTGTCACACTTGGGCACAGTGAACTCGATTTGCCTTTGTTTTGCCGACTTACTTCGTCTGTCTCTGTCCCTTTGGTTTTCTCCCGTTCCCATTTGCACTACGACCGGACCTTCTAACTTAGTGCGATCTTCAAACTTGGATAAACAGCGCTCAATTGCTCCATCCAAGTCAATCGTAAATACGGTGAAAAGTTGAAGATCCAATACAGATATTTGAGGGAAGGCAGTTGTCACATTTGACGCCACTGCTAAAGAGCATGTCGCTTGTGAGAGGGAGAATATTTCTGGCGTGAAGCCGGTTTGAGGCAGTCAATCTGGATTTGTGGGAGAAATGAGCTGCACAGGCTGGATTATGGACAAGAAAACGGAATTTGTCGAAGGTGCAATGATGCACTGCAGCCAATGAAAGTCCTTTTGTGAGCTTGAGTCAGCAAGAGCCCGGATAGCTCAGCCGGTAGAGCATCAGACTTTTAATCTGAGGTTCCAGCGTTCCACTCCCTGTTCGGGCGCTGCTTTTAAATCACGATATTCATTTCTACATTCGTGCTCTGATCCTTCAGCAATGAAAATAACAACAGAACTAGGCCTTTTAACCGCTCGAGCCTTTCTGCCATTCAATTGGATCTGTGATCGAGCTCCCTTTGCTCCACATCCCTTCATATCTTTGGTTAACCAACATCTATCAATCTCAAGTTTAACATTGCCAATTGACCCAGATTTAAGTGCTGTTTGCGGAAGTGTGTTACAAATTTCTGACACCCATTCCAATTAGAAGCCTTTCCTAACTTCTCTCCTGAAAGGCGTGGAACTAATGTCGAGTCTGTGTCCCGAACTCCGAGACGGGCCAATCATCGTGAATAGCTTCGCTCTATCGACACTCTCAGTTCCACTTAATATCGTGAATACTTCAATCAAATCACCACTTAAGCATCCAAATTCCAGGGAATATATCCCTAGTTTCTGCAATCTCCCATTCTAATGTGTCCCTTGGACTCTATGAATCATTCTGGTAAATCTATGCTTCACTTTTTAAGCCTAATATTACCTTCCTAATGTGTGATGCACAGAACTGTTGACAGTACGACAGGTGTGGTCTAACCAGTGCATTGTATAGCTGTGGCATAATTTATCCCCCTTATATTGTCATCCTATAGATATAAGTATCACCTTTCAATTCGCCTTTTTGATTCTTTTCTGTACCTGTCCATGGCCATTTAATGATATATCTACATGGACCCTTAAGTCTATTTGGATCTCAACTGCTTCCATCTTAACATTATATAGAGTGTATTCTGAACGCCACTTCTTGGATCCGAGATGGATGACATCACACTTGCGAATATTTAATTCAATTTGCCACAGATTTGCCCATTCACTTAATCTATGAATATCTGGTCAAATTTCTTGATTCCACCTAAACTGCTTATAATGCCGCCTATCTATTTTGTCATCGTTAAACTTGAATGTGTGGCTCTCAATCCCATCAAGTAAGTCGTTAGTAAAATCGGTGAATAGATGAGGACACATAAGAGATCCCTCAGGGACACCACTCGTCATATCCTGCCAAATAAAGTACCAGATCATTATCCGTAAACTGTCTCCTGTCGCGCAACCAATTTCCTAACCAGAACAATGAAATTGTTTTTTGCTTCATGTCTACTGGCTAATAATGATTTGTGAACTGGGACTCATAAAAAAACCTTTGCTCCTCAACAGTTAATAACCTCCCATTATTTAGAAAATACTCCGAACTATCTTATAATGTTGCAAGGTGGATCGTGTCACACTAGCGCACAGTGAACTCGATTTACCATTGTTTTGCTGGCTTACTTCGTCTGTCTCTGTCCCTTTGGTTTGCTCCCGTTCCCATTTGCACCACGACCGGACCTTCTAACTTCGGGCAATCTTCAAACTTCCATCTACAGCGCTCAATTGCTCCATCCAAGTCAATCATAAATACGGTGAAAAGTTGAAGATCCAATACAGATATTTGGGGAACGGCAGTTGTCACAGCTGACGCCACTGCTAAAGAGCATGTCGTTTGTGAGAGGGAGAATATTTTTGACGTGAAGCTGGTGTGAGGATTTGTGGGAGAAATGCGCTGAACAGGCTGGATTATGGACAAGGAAACGGAATTTGTAGAAGGTGCAATGATGCACTGCAGCCAATTAAAGTCCTTTTGTGAACTCTAGCTAGCAAGAGCCCGGATATCTCGGTCGGTGGAGCATCAGACTTTTAATCTGAGGTTCCAGGGTTCAAGTCCCTGTTCGGGCGCTGCTTTTAAATCACGATATTCATTTCTACATTCGTGCTCTGATCCTTTAGCAATGAGAATAACAACAGGAGTAAAACTTTTAACCGCTCGAGCCTTTCTGCCATTCAATTAGATCTGTGATCGAACACCGTTTGCATCACTTTGCAGCAGATCCCTTTTTTATCTTTGGTTAACAAACATCAAGTTTAACATTGACAATTGACCCAGCTTTAACTGCGGTTTGCGGAAGTTTGTTACAAGTTTCTGACATCCATTCCATGTAGAACCCTTTCCTATCTTCTCTCCTGAAAGGCTTGGAACTAATGTTGAGTCTGTGTCCCGTACTCCTAGACGGGCCAATCATCGGAAATAGCTTAGCTCGACACTTTCAGTTCCACTTAATCAAATCATAACTTAAGCTTCTAAATTCCGGGGAATATATCCATAGTTTGTGCAATCTCCCATTGTAATTTGTCCCTTGGCCTCTATGTATCATTCTGGTAAATCTACGCTTCACTTTTTAAGCCTAATATTGGCCCAGAAATTAAAGTGTGAGTGTTCACGCGGGGGTATGGAGCAGGCGCGGTAGTACTTACCGCGTCTGCCGTTTGCCTTTTCGCACACAGGAACTTGCTGTTTTCTGAGCTGCACTGCAGGGCAGCGTATGACGTCACACCGCCGTGAAGCGCAGCGTGCGCGTTATATCACGTGCGATGTCCAGTGAAGACACGCCCTGGAAGGTCTCTTCACCATAGGCCACGCCCCCAATTTTTCCTTCACTTCAATGGAATTTTCACATCAGCTGAAGGCAGATTTCTAACAGTGGTAGACGTAGCATTTAAAGTAAGTTGCATTTAAATGCATGTTTTGAAAACTTTTAAAGTATTTTAGATGAATTGGAGTAATTTTAAACAGTTGTAAAGAGATTTAAAGTAATTGAAATAGTTTTAAAAGCCCTGAAATCATTTTTTTCATTGATTTTACTGTTTACAATCAGCAAACGGAAATGGCTCCTATCAGCAATATCCAATTTATCAAAAGAACACAAAATTTCAGTGACGATGATCTCCGCACACCTCTCGACGAGGTCGATGCTAAGCGGTTAAGGATCATTGTAACTGAGAAGTCCAAACCGCCTCGAAAAGGCCAAATGGCAGCGTGGAAAGAGGTTGCTCAAAGTGTGACCGCAACCTCGACCATTCCTCGTACAGCTGAACAATGTCGCAAAAAATTCAGTGATTTATTGCGAACGCTCAAGGTTTGTATAGTTATAACAAAAGTCAATGTTAAAATGTCTTTAAATTTAATATGAAATACTTTTAAACAGTGTTTGTTTGCTAAGCTGAGTTAACTTAAGTCACAAGATGCTGCCATAAATTTTTATGGCTTTTGTAGCCAGGCAAGTGTCATAAAATGCTAATGTTATCTTGATTCCACTGCTTTGAGTTGTTTACTGAGTCAACTGTGTGAGTGCCAATGAAGTTTTGGTGTAAAAACCCTTACATTTCAGATTTTATGTTTCAATTTTAGACTAAAACTGCTCACAACGCCAGAGAACGTGCACTGACAGGCGGTGGTGTTGTCACGTTAAGGGCTTTAACCGAACATGAGGAAAGGCTCGAGCACATATTTGGATATCTTCGCGGATGTCCCTTTGAAACTGAACAAATCGACAGAGGTGATGTGTGCTGAATATCAGCTTCTGTGATGTGGCACATCATGCTTTACCTTTGCTAATCTTTACTGTTTCCTTTACATAGGTTTACAGCAGACTTTTCAGTCACGGGATGAGCAGTGCGTTGAGTCTGCAGCCTAAGAGGTCATTGGTGAAGGGCATGTTGAGCCAGTGGGAGATGCCAGTGAGGTGGTGGTGGAGGAGCAGCAAGAGGAAATTGTTGCTGAAATGGAATTGGAGGGTCTGGAATCTGGGTTGCTGGAGAGGTCCTCTCCATCTCCTGGCACCTCTGGCTCTGTGCCAGACAGACAGCAGCTTGATACTGCAGTGCATGTTGGAGAAACAGATATACATGCAACAGAACAGGAGTTACAAGGTCACATCCACCATCTTGAAGGGTTGAGGCAATCGATGTCTTCTCTTACAGAGAAAGAAGTTGAGTGTCTTGCCTCGGTCAAGCAGGGAGTGGAATGTCTGTGCATGTCATTTAATGAATTGAAAGAGTCTATCATTGGTCAAAATGTGGGAATGGAGCTTCATAAAATAACTGAGTCTCTTGTTGGACTCTTGCAAATAATTACTGCTGCCATTACTGTGACTCCCGCAGAACCAACCTTACCTGCTCCCAGCGCAGAAACAGTGCAGTTCCAAGAGCCAGCTGCTCCGCTTGTGATGATGCAAGCAAACATTGCCTTGCAGCAGCAGCAGCAGCAACAACCCTGTCAGGAGGCAATTGCTGAAGGGCAAGAGACGGCAAGCAGGGCCGTTTCAAGTCGCAGCACAGGGCACCGGTCACGGGGAGCATTTTCCACAATGCACATCCATTGACCCTCAGGCATAGTTTCGAGCGGGTAAATCTTTCAATTGTTTAATTTTTTGTTTTATTTAAAAGTTGCATGTTTTCATTGTTTTTTTTATTGAAATATATATTTGTCACTGAAAGTGTATGTAAACTTTTCATTGAAAAAGTACAGCCTCTATTCTCTTTTAAAAAATTCAAATTGTTTACTTGCACAAAAAAATTGAACATTAAAACTGTTTTACATTTAGGAAAGAGTTATTTTCAATCTTGAATGTCTTTATTGCAGTAACGAAGCAAAAAAGTAAGTCAAAACTGTTTACAAATTTTTTTATAACCTATTTCTGTTTACGAATGTTTGCAAAGTTGAAAAGTAGCTAGTTAACATTGAAAAGTTATAAACTATGTACATCAACACTGAACCTCAGAAGTCTATAATGCTGCAATAAAAGAGCACTGTTTCACTTTAAATTGTGTCTGTTCCTTTCTTTGCCTTGCTGGGGGAGGGGGAGGTACAAGGCGACACTACCTCGTGAAGGTGTTGGCTACCAGCTGCTCCCGAACAGCCTTACTTTGAGCAGCAGTTGTCTCTTCCCCATCAGGCCTTCCCACAGGCACATTGGCATTGTCCACGTCCTCCATTTCTGCATGTAGTTCATCTGCAGCGTTAAGGGTCAGTCCTTCCCGCAGGGCAAAGTTATGCAAAGCACAACAGACCACCACAATCTTTGCCACTTTCAGAGGAGAATACTGCAAGGCCCCCCCTGACCTGTCCAGGCATGATTTCAGAACTCCGATTGTCCTCTCCACCACTTGCCGTGTGGACACGTGTGCTTGGTTGTATCTCTCCTGAGCCTCATTATTGGTCTTGCAGTAGGGAGTCATCAGCCATGGTCTTAGCGGGTAGCCCTTGTCGCCCAATATCCATGCGGATCCTGGAGGCAATGCGTTGAGGGCGCCATATAAGTTAGCGTTACGGAGGACGAAGGAGTCATGATTACTTCCCCGGTTACTTGCATTCACATTTAAGATCCTGAGATGCGCATCACAGACAATCTGGACATTCAATGAATGAAACACCTTCCTGTTGATAAATGTCACAGGTGCAACCCCTGGTGCCTTCAATGCTACATGGGTTCCATCGACAGCCCCAATCACTTTGGGGAATCCAGCAATGTTATGAAATGCAAGCGCCATCTCCTTTTGATGGCGAGCAGACAAGTCATAGTTAATGAACTCTGAAGCCCTACGGAAAATGGCTTCTGTGACCTGGTGAATGCTGGCCCTCGTAGCATTCTTGGATATGTTGGAAATGTCACCGGTGCTTGCCTGAAAAGTCCCACTTGCAAAGAAGTTCAGTGCTGTGGTTACATTCATGCTCACTGACAAAGCAGTGCGGCTCTTCGAGCGTGTTTGAAGGTCCTCCTTTAACATGTCACAGATTCGGCCGATTGACTCTTTACTGAAGCGCAGCCTCCTCACACACAACTCCTCCGACAGCATCTCAAATGACAGCCTCTCCCTGTACACTCTATTTGGTGGGTAGTAGTTTCTCCTTCTCACGAGGAGACGGGCTTGGTTCCTCCGTCTGTTTTGTCGCCTGGCGTCTAAAATTCTCTGATACAAAATCCCACAGAGGAACAGGACTTGATTCTGAAAGGGCATCTTTCTCCCTCACAGGCTTCCTCTTTAAACAGAAAGATCGAATGAAAAAATGGAAATAGTTGTTAAAGTAACTTTAGTAAAGTGAGTGGCTATAAAATCAGGTCGGGCTATGGTGGCAAACGTGAGCTATCGGATTGGGAAAACGTCTACCCGCCTCACGGCCCGAGATGATTTTCCAGAACTGTAACATTTTCAGAAATTAATGCATACATACATACATACATACATACATACATACTTAATTAGAGGAATATAATTGATGATCATTTTCTTCTTTAAAAATTTTTGAAATGTAAATAGTTCATTTTTAAACATTCTTTTTCACATTTATGATAGAAACCTTAATCAATATGCCTTGTACACACCCACAGTTGCTATACTACTCCAAATGGTCAAAACCCGTTTTTAAACTTTTTTTAAAATTGCAAACTTACCTAAGACTTAATTAAATAAACTTTGGTGGCTTTCAGATTAAAAAAAACTCACTTCAGTAGCCCCACTGCAAAAGGATTTATTCCTCCTGCTGTCTCCGGATCTTCAAAAATATCTCTTACTCCTGCTTTTTACATGTGTAACTGCTAGGAGCTTACACACACTACCACCATTCAGAAAAATATCCATGTTCTTGACGCACGCGCAGAATCTCCGGCCCACACGATTCCACGGAGATACCATTAGGTGAAGCCACATGAAGTGCCGGTTTCCAGCGCATGCGCAGTGCATGCAGAAAACCGGCAATTGGAGACCGAATACGCGAGAGTACACAGTGCGTACTCTCGTATAGTAAGACTAATTTTTGGGCCTATCTTTCTAACTGCCCTTTATCACACCTCGGCAGAGAGATAATCACGGCAATCAAAGGTGTGGATGGTGGCCAAACAGGTCAGTCAGGAAAACATTACATCAAAGACAATGAGGTGGGGTCCCAAGGGGTCAAATGTGGCTGATGCTGGGGTCTGTATGGAAAACAAAATACTTTTTATGCTGGAAATCACAGCAGGTCCGACCGCATCCGTGTAGAGAGAACAAGCCAACGACGACTCGAGTCTGGATGACTCTACGTCATGTAGCATGACATGAACCCAAGATCCCGGTTGAGGCCGTCCTCATGGGTGCCGAACTTAGCTATCAGTTTCTGCTCGACGATTTTGCGTTGTCGTGTGTCTCGAAGGCCGCCTTGGAGAACGCTTACCCGCATATCCGAGGCTGAATGCCCCTGGCTGCTGAAGTGTTCCCCGACTGGGAGGCAACCCTCCTGCCTGGCGATTGTTGTGCGGTGTCCGTTCATACGTTGTCGCAGTGTCTGCATGGTCTCGCCGATGTACCATGCTCTGGGGCATCCTTTCCTGCAACGTATGAGGTAGACAACGTTGGCCGAGTCACATGAGTATGAATTGTAGAAGTCACGGATTGTGTTTTCGCTCCGTAATGCAGGGAAACAAACAGTTCAGTTAAACCAGGGAGAAGCAGATTCAACACAAATATGACCAATCATAAGAGGATTCGTTAGTAATTCCCTCAGGACTGGAGAATCTAAAACGGATCCTTGTGAACAAGTAGGGAATCTACATTCTTTATCGGATCAGCAAATACAGGTCACTGAGAGTCTGATAATTTAATTACAATAAATCATATTTAATAAGGCTGGACAGCAGAATGTTAACATAAAATATAATCCGGCAGTAAAGATAAAATTAATTTAAAATGTTTTCCACATCCACCATTTCAACTGGGAACAGGAGAGAAACCCGAGTTTAAATCACTAACAGTTCGATATTTACTCCAATACCGTACAGGGTGTGTCCTGTCGAGGGGGTAGTTTCCTGGATTGGGAATATTGGGGAATCGGGAATTCTTTCAGCTGTAAATGTTTACAATTATTCACAGTCCTAAACATTGAGTAAAGATTGATATTCAGGTTCTTAAACCTGCCGGTGAAAAGGTTCCAATCTAACCGGAGTACAGACACACACCGGCCAGCGGTGGGGCCTCGCACACAGCGGGCGGCTCCTGGGGAAACCGGGGGCAGTGAATCCGGGAATTCCCCATAATCCGCCCCCTGTGTGAGTGAGGCTCCGCTCGGGGAGGTAACTTCCGAAAATTCCCCAAAACCTCTCGGGCCAGTTACACCTGAAATAAATGTAGAGCCAGTTTAATGGGAATAAAGTGAGAGACTCCCCTCCCCTGTAAACTTGGAGCACAGGGACATTTAAAACTTGTAACGGGACAGAATAAACTCTATTGCTGCTATTGACAAACATTCACTGTAAGCCCTCTGACTCCCAAAGCTACCTGGAATACACTTCCTCCCACCTCGCTTCCTGTAAGGACGCTGGTCCATTCTCCCAGTTTCTCCGTCACTGCCGCATCAGCTCTGATGATGTCACGTTCCATACTAGTGATTCCGACATGTCTTCCTTATTCCTCAGCTGAGGATTCCCCTCTACTGTGGTTGACACGGCTCTTGACCGTGTCCGTTCTATTTCCCGAACTTCTGTTCTCACCCCTTCCCCTCCCTCCCAGAACCACGATAGAGTTCTCCTTGTCCTCACCTTTCACCCCACCAGACTCTGCATTCAACGGATCATCCTCCGCCATTTCTGCCACCTCCAGCGTGATCCCACCACCAAACTCATTTTCCCCTCACCTCACCTTTCAGCATTCCGTAGGGACCGCTCCCTCCGCAACACCCTGGTCCACTCCTCGATCACCCCCAACACCCCTTCCCCTTCCCACGGCACCTTCCCGTGCAAGCGCAGTAGATGCTACACCTGCCCTTTTACCACTTCCCTTCCCACTGTCGCCCCACACACTCCTTGCAGGTGAAACAGCGATTTACTTGTACTTCCTGCAATTTAGTATACTGTATTCGCTGCTCACGATGCGGTCTCCTCTACATTGGGGAGACCAAACTGCAGAATGGGTGACCGCTTTGCGGAACACCTCCGCTCAGTCCGTAAGTGTGACCCCGAACTTCTGGTCACCTATCGCTTGAATTCTCCGCTCCACTCCCACTCTGATCTCTCCATTCTCGGCCTCTTACACTCTTCCAACAAAGTACAACATTAAATCGAGGAACAGCACCTCATCTTTCAATTAGGCAATTTACAGCCTTCTGGACTAACATCGAGTTTAACAATTTCAGACTATAAACTCGGCCCCTATTTTATTTTTTCATTATTGTTTTTCCTTTTCCCTTTTTTCCCCTTTATGACAGCTGTTGATGATTCTGCCATTGCCATTCACACCTCATCTAGATTCATCTTTTGATTTTTAACTTGTCCCATTACCAGCTCCTTTTGCTTGCACCATCATCCCTTTTATCTTTTAATCTCTCCTGTCTTCCACCCTATCACAGACCTTCCCTTTTGTTCTTTCCTCCGCTCCCCCCACCTTTCCCGGCCCCGACACTTGCTTAAAAATCTGTTACATCTGTAACATTTTCCAGTTCTGACCAAGGGTCCTCGACCTGAAACATTAACTCTGTTTCTCTCTCTATAGATGCTGCCTGACCTGCTGGGTATTTCCAGCATTTCCTGTTTCTATTTCAGAATAAATTCTCCTTGTTATATAAAATCCTGGGGGACTGATTTTACAGCAGCAGTTAGCGTTTCACAATATAACTCACCCCGAGATATTATACAGATTAATATAATGCACAGAGTGTAAAGTACAGGGAATCAACACTTTATCATTTAATTCTGGGAAAATAGCCCCATTCCCAGAAAATCCTGGATTTAAGGAGCAGCAGAAATGAGCCAAGTTTCTCCAAACATGACAAGGCCGGTCACTGAGCTCCAGGAGGGTAATTCTGATAATCAGGGAACGAGACCGGACAGAGGGACCCCCGACTCCGGCCCCACACCACCCGCAACCGACCGCGACCCCACCCGAGCCACCACAGACCCCGGCCCCACCCGACCCGCCACCGACCCGACCCGCCCCCACCCGACCCCGGCCCCACCCGATCCGACCCGGTCCAACCCCGCCACCGACCCCGGCCCCACCCAGCCTGGCCCCGACCACACCCGATCCGACCCGCCCCGGTACAACCCCGACCGCGGCCCCACCCCCGGCCCCACCCGACTCGACCCCGGCCCCACCCGACCCGACCCGACCCCGGCCCCACCCGACCATCCCCCGACCCCGAACCCACCCGATCATCCACCGACACCACCCGACCATACAGCGACCCCACCCGACCATCCACCGACCCCACTCGACCATCCCCGACCCGACCCCACCCAACCATCCACCGACCCCGACCCCACCCGACCATCCACCGACCCCGGCCCCACCCGACCATCCCCCGACCCCGGCCCCACCCGACCATCCACCGACCCCGACCCCACCCGACCATCCACCGACCCCGACCCCACCCGACCATCCACCGACCCCGACCCCACCCAAATCGCCCCCGGCCCCACCCGACCATCCACCGACCCCGACCCCACCCGACCATCCACCGACCCCGACCCCACCCGACCATCCACCGACCCCGGCCCCACCCGACCATCCACCGACCCCGACACCACCCGACCATCCACCGACCCCGACCCCACCCGACCATCCACCGACCCCGGCCCCACCCGACCATCCACCGACCCCGGCCCCACCCGACCATCCACCGGCCCCACCCGACCATCCACCGACCCCACCCGACCCGCCCCCGACCCCACCCGACTCGCCAAGGGGCGAATTCGCGGGGGGAAACCGGGTTATTAATGGCCTGAAGTACTTTCAGTGATTGCTGTAATATCCGAGAGAGGAAAATATATCAGATCCGGGCTCTGATTCAGTTTGTTTCTCTCTCCTTTTGTGTTCAGACTGAGCGGCAATAATCTGGGAGATTCCGGAGTGAAACTAGTGTCTGCGGCTCTGAGGAACCCGGACTGTAAAATACAGACACTGCAGTAAGTACCAGACTGTGTGAGATTGTGTTTATAATAACAGGATGTCTGACACTGAACATTATTATTAGTATCAGTAATAGTGTTATTAATAAACTCTGGGGATTGACTCTGATTCCTGTTATTTCTCTCTCTGATCCCCAGTCTAGGGTCTGTCGGTCTCACAGATTCTTGTGCCAAGGATCTCGCCTCCGCTCTCAGTACAATCCGCTCACTGACGGATCTGGACCTGGGATCAAACTCCTTCACTGACCGATCTGTCCCCGCTCTCCGCCGCCTCACACTGACCTGCCGGAGTCTGGAGCGGATCGAGTGAGTGTTTGTGTTAATGTTTAATGTAATAAATAAAATATCAATGGGATTCAGTCACTGTGGGTAATATTTGTCTGTAATTATTATTGAATTATTAACCCCAGTCTCGCGGTTATTTACACTGATGTTCAATCTGTTTATTTCCTGTTTAATCTTTAATCTGTTTCAGGCTGGGGGACAATCGGTTCAGTTCAGACGGAGCGAGACTCCTGAGGGCGCTGCAGGGAACAAGACCCGGATTGAGAGTGATTGTTAATTGATTTAATTTTAATTGAACGGTTTCCCGCTCGAGCTGATCGCGTCATCACCCATTGTGATGTCAGAGGCCCAGCCACAGGGTCACGTGACTCATCCGCTCCCAGGCTGCACCCCTTTCAAAATGGATGTGAGAGTGAGTGTCAGTTTCTGCAAATTGCAGAGTCTGTCTGAGTGTGTCTGTGTGAGTGAGTTTCTGTGTGTCTGCAAATTGCAGATTCTGTGAGTATGTCATTTTGGTTTTAATCTTCCAACTCGGCAGTCATCCCTCTGCAGGGTGGCCAGGCTGTGAGTTTGTGTGTGACAAGGCAAGCTGGCAGGCAGTGAGAGAAATCAAGACAACATGCAGAATAAAATACTGAAAACTGTCTGTTTGCTTTTAAACTCCCAAACATAGCAAAGCAATGATGAAAATCAACTTTATTTCATTGCTGACAGTGATTTGTGGCAATTTTGCAGGCTGGCTGTGTGTGTGTGAGAGAGAGAGAGAGAGAGAGACAGACAGCAAAAGCTGGTGTGTATGCAGGGCTTGTCTGTGTTCAAGTTATCTGCCGTGTGCATTGCTATTGCATCTCATGTCTGACAAAAACTGAAAGTATATACCATTAGATCATATTGTTTTAATTCCAGACTACGCTATGGTGGGATCTTACTTTGCCTTTCTTTCAAGAATTTTGTAAAAAGCAAATCTACACATATACATCAAGCCATTTGATATTTTTCTGGACTGGACTTTATTGGGGAATGTTTGTGGATTGTTTCATGGCACATCCTGCTGTGGGATCTTACTCTCCCCTTCAGCCCAACCCAAACAAGACAAGACATTTGTTTTAAAAAAAAGTATATATTATACTTTTAAAATTATTTTCAGAATAATCCATTTGATTTTTTTCTGGACGGAGCTTTATTGGGGAATGTGCTTGGGATGCTTTCAGAGCAAAAGCTGCTGTGCGATCTTTCCATTCATTTTATTACACTCCAGGCAAACCACAGATAGGCAGACATTTAGTTAACAGAAGAAAAGTATATATATTATTATTTATTCCTGATTGTATTTACTTCTTTTCTACCTCCCGGGCTTTCATTTCCTCTCGGGGACCCGGATTTCTTGGGCCTCGGCTTCACTTCTTCCTGTTGGATTGTCCTCATCAAACTTGGCCACACAGCCAGGAAGGGACATCATCAAAAATTGACACTCCCAGGCTCCGCATCTTTCAAAATGGATGTGTGTGTGTGAGGTTGAGTTTCTGCAAATTGCAGAGACTGTGTGAGTGTGTCTGTAAGTGAGAGTCTGTGTGTCTGCAAATTGCAGAGTCTGTGTGAGTGTGTCTGTAAGTGAGTGGGTGTCTGTGTGTCTGCAAATTGCAGAGTCTGTGTGAGTGTGTGTGTCATGTTACTGTAAATTTTAGTTCAATGTGGGTAGGAGGGAGTCTGTGTGAGTGAGAGACAGACACAGAGTCAGTGAGAGTGGGAGAGACATGAAATCAACAGGCAAGTAGCAGAGTAGAAAGCCTGTTTCTGTAGGCCACAAAGTGAAATGATAAGATATTGAAAAGTGTCTTTTTGGTTTTACTCTTCCAACACGGCAGTCATCCCTCTGCAGGCTGGCCAGACTATGAGTGTGTGTCCATGAGAGAGAGAGAGGTCAATAGCTGGTGTTTGTGTGAGATGTGGTCTGCTGTCCTATTACCTGCTGTTGCTGTATTAAACTCTATTGATTTAATTCTGGTTCACATGAAATGCTGTTGTGTATCACTTTATTGCAATTTATTTCACTTCACTTCAAGACAGACAGTCAGTCAGTGAGATACTGAAAAATGTCTTTGTGGACTGTCTGAAAATAAAAGCTGCTCTGGGATCTTTGCATTCTTTTTATTCCAATATACTCAAATCAAGTCAAGGCAGGCAGGCAGTGCGAGAGACACATGAAATCAAGACAACATGCAGAATAGAAATAAAAACAGAAAATGCTGGAAATACTCAGTAGGTTAGGCAGCATCAGTTAAGCTACAGATAAACAGAGTAAAAGTTCAGCTCGATGACCTTTCGTCAGAACCTTGCCAGAATCTGACAAAAGGTAATCGAGCTGAAACATTAACTCAGTTTCTCACTCTCTCCGCAGATGCTGCCTTACCAGCTGAGTATTTCCAGCATTTACTGTTTTGCTTTCAGATTTCTCACATCCACAGCATTTGCTTTTGATGCAGAATAAAAAGCCTGTTTCTGTAGGCCGCAAACTGAAAAGCTAAAATACTGAAAACTGTCTGTTTGCTTTTAAACTGCCAAACAGAGCAGACCAATGATAGAAATCAACTTTCTTTCATTGCTGACAGTGATTTGTGGCAATTTTGCAGGCTGGCTGTGTGTGTGTTTGTGTGAGAGAGAGAGAGAGAGACAGCAAAAGCTGGTGTGTATGCAGGGCTTGTCTGTGTTCAAGTTATCTGCCGTGTGCATTGGTATTGCATCTTATGTCTGAAGAAAACATAAAGTATACTCCATTAGAACAAACTGATTTCATTCCAGACTGCGCTGTTGTTGCATCTTACTTTGTCTTTCTTTCAAGAATTTAGTAAAAAGCAAATTTCCATATATACATCAATCCATTTGATATTTTTCTGGACTGGACTTTATTGGGGAATGTTTGTGAAGTGTTTCATGGCACATCCTGCTGTGGGATCTTACTCTCCCCTTCAGTCCAACTCAAACAAGACAAGAGATTCTTTAAAGAAAAAGTATATATTATATTTTTTAAATTATTTTCAGAATAATCCATTTGATTTTTTTCTGGACTAGGTTTTATTGGGGAATGTGCTTGGGATGTTTTCAGAGCAAAAGCTGCTGTGCGATCTTTCCATTCATTTTATTTCACTCCAGGCAAACCACAGACAGGCAGACATTAGTTAACAGAAGTAAAATATATATATTATTATTTATTCCTGATTGTATTTACTTCTTTTCTACCTCCCGAGCTTTCATTTCCTCTCAGGGACCTGGATTTCTGGGGCCTCGGCTTCACTTCTTCCTGTTTGATTGTCCTCGTCAAACATGGACGCACAGCCAGAAAGTGACATCATCAAAAACTGACACTCCAGGCTGCATGCTTTCAAAATAAATGTGTTTCTGTTTTTGCAAATTTCAGAGTCTGTGTGAGTGTGTGTGTCATGTTACTGTAAATTTTAGTTCAATGTGGGTGGGAGAGAGACTGTGTGAGTGAGAGACAGACAGAGAGTCAGTGAGAGAGAGAGAGACATGAAATCAACAGACAAGTAGCAGAATAGAAAGTCTGTTTCTGTAGGCCACAGAGTGTAAAGATAAGATACTGAAAAGTGTCATTTTGATTTTAATCTTCCAACACGGCAGTCATCCCTCTGCAGGGTGGCCAGGCTGTGAGTGTGTGTGAGAGATGGAGAGAAAACATTGGGCAAAAGCTGGTGTTTGTGTGAGATGTGTTCTGCTGCATTATTACCTGCTGTTGTTGTATTAAACCCTATTGATTTCATTCTGGGCTGGTCCACATGTAATGCTGTTGTGTATCACTTTATTGCACTTTATTTCATTTCACTTCAAGACAGACAGTCAGTCAGTGAGATACTGAAAAATGTCTGTGCGGACTGTCTGACAATAAAAGCTGCTCTGGGATCTTTGCATTCTTTTCATTCCACTCTTCTCAAATCAAGTCAAGGCAGGCTGGCAGTGAGAGAGTCACATGAAATCAAGACAACATGCAGAATAGAAATAAAAACAGAAAATGCTGGAAATACTCAGTATTTTAGGCAGCATCAGTAGAGATACAGAGTAAATGTTTCAGCTCGATGACCTTTCGTCTGAACCTTGCCAGAATCTGACAAAAGGTAATCGAACTGAAACATTAACTCTGTTTCTCTCTCTCTCCACAGATGCTGCCTTACCTGCTGAGTATTTCCAGCATTTTCTGATTTTATTTCAGTTTTCCACATCCACAGCATTTACTTTTGATGTAGATTAGAAAGCCTGTTTCTGTAGGCCGCAAACTGAAAAGATAAAATACTGAAAACTGTCTGTTTGCTTTTAAACTGCCAAACTGAGCAGAGCAATGATAGAAATCAACTTTCTTTCATTGCTGACAGTGATTTGTGGCAATTTTGCAGGCTGGCTTGTGTGAGTGTGTGTGTGTGTTTGTGAGAGAGAGAGACAGACAGCAAAAGCTGTGTATGCAGGGCTTGTCTGTGTTCAAGTTATCTGCCGTGTGCATTACATCTCATGTCTGAAAAAAACTGAATAGATCAAACTGATTTCATTCCAGACTGCACTGCTTTGGGATCTTACTTTGCCTTTCTTTCAAGAATTTTGTAAAAAGCAAGGCTACATATATACATTAAGCCATTTGATATTTTTCTGGTCTGGACTTTATAGGGGAATGTTTGTGGATTGTTTCATGGCATTTCCTGTTTTGGGATCTTACTCTCACCTTCAGACCAACCCAAACAAGACGAGATCTTTTAAAAATATATATCTATATTATATTTTTAAAATTATTTTCACAATAATCCATTTGATTTCTTTCTGGACTGGGCTTTATTGGGGAATGTGATTGGGATGTTTTCAGAGCAAAAACTGCTGTGGTATCTTTCCATTCATTTTATTACACTCCTGGCAAACCACAGACAGGCAGACATTTAGTTAACAAAAGTAAAGTATATATATTTTTATGTATTCCTGATTGTATTTACTTCTTTTCACCCTCCCGGGCTTTAATTTCCTCTCGGGGACCTGGATATCTGGGGCCTCGGTTCACTTCTTCCTGTTTGATTGTCTTCATCAAACATGGCCGGGCAACCAGGAAGGGACATCATCAGAAATTCACAGTCCCAGGCTGCAAATCTTTTAAAATAAATGTGTGTGTGTTAGTTTCTGCAAATTGCAGAGTCTGTGTGAGTGTGTCTGTATGTGCGTGGGTGATGTAAGCAATCAGCGGACCAATGATATACAAGGTCGACGCTTAGCTTCAGTAAAAAATATACTTTCTACAGATAGTTAGACAATTGATGTAAGCAATCAGCGGACCAAGTGATATACAAGGTCGACGCTTAGCTTCAGTACAGATGACAGACTTCGAATGATGGTTCAAAACGATCTTTATTCACAGGCCTGGGGAGAACCTTCCAAGACCGCTCTTGGATCCGACTCCAACGACAGCTTCGTAAATTACATTTTTATACATAATCTTATCAGTCTCATCCTGCCCTAAGGGCGGGTACAAATTTATCCATCATGGTGTCTAGTATATCCCTTATATCCATTACTTCTACCGCATGACATTTTTATGCTTTATTCCCACATTCTGCAGTCAATCATGTTTTTATTAATTGACTTATCCCAACCCCTCTATCATCTGACCTTCTTTCTTATCTATTCGTGTAGTTTGAGAGTCACAATCTCTTCAAAGCACAGATTCTGACCTTGTGACCTGCTCATGTACTTCTGCAAAGCAGGCATAGTATAATTAGTTCAACTTGACTTCGATGTAAGCCATTTTGTCTTCTGGTCAGTCATGTTGTAGCTTCACAAACAAGCGAAGGCCACCTCGGGCCACATCGTCACTCAATCCTTATGTATGTTATCTTGTATGCGTGTTATCCTGCCTTGCTGAGTAGGTATCCTCCCTAATTTTCCCACGAGTCATACTCTGCAGCTGACTCTGCAGTTTAATTTCCCACCATCTTAGTCTTGTCCAATGAATACAGACCTGTCTACCGTTTAACTCAGGGCATGGATTAATTTGCCACCTCCACCCTGTACATTGATGCTATGTTATACATATTCTAACATTAACCTAAAGTATGATATTAATTTTGGTTACTGCATTCCCCCCTTTTGGCCCATTGGTCACCTTGACCCAATATGGCCAATATACTACAGTTTAAGATTGTTTGTTATGAGTTCCCGTCGCCCTGGTGGTACCAGCCCAGGGTGTCTAGTACTCATATTTGCACAATCCTAAACACAGTTTTCATAATAATTCTTCTCACGCCCTACCCCTTGTTTGTTAGTATTTAGCAACAGTTCGTCTTTCTCTTCCTCCTTCTTCACTCGTTTGGCTAGGGTTTTCATTCTCGGTCTGCGATATCTCCTGCTTAAATCAATCAGAATGTATAAGGATAGTAATAATTGAACTACAACTAGCACATGCGACATGATCCTGATCCATGGATGTATATTCACATTTAGTCCCCAGTTCCAGATCTTATTGTACCAAGGAGTTTCTGCTAAGGTTTTACTAATGTCTTTAAGTTGTTCTTTTAAATCTTCTTCTATTTTATGATAATGCTTTAAAAAGGCCTTCGTTTCCTACTGTAATTTCTTCCAAGCTTTTCTTCCTCTAACTTGGGAATTGCCTTGGGCTCTGGTGTGACATAAGTTTCAATCATTCTCTTAAGTTCCATATTATTGAGTGACCAGGTTTTCTCCTCTTGTGGTCTTGGTGGGTGTATATACTGGTGTCCTATCTGTGTAGGTATTTTTTGGGTAGAAACAATAGTTTGGCTGGGGAATGGGACAAGTCAGATCTTGATACTCATATTTCTGTTCAGCTGTGGTGACACAAAATGTCCCGTTGTTCTCTGGTGCTACCCTTGTTCGGTGTATCACCCTTGGGTGTATCTCAAGGGTGCAATTGATGGTTTTTGTAAATCAGCACTTGGCTGTGTCTCCCTCGGTGGGGGGCTGCGTGCACACCCATGTCCTTCCCTTGTGGTGGCACCCATCCATCACCACCCCACTTAAGGTTCCATTCTTCTGATTATTATCTTTGCTCCTTTCCCAAATTGCCTTTGTGGGGACATCATAATATTTAACCCAACTCTCCCTTTGTACCTCCCCTATATTACTCACATCATATTGGGCCTGTCCTTCTTCAGGGAGTTGTGGGATGGTCAGTACAAAGCCAATTATCTTAGTCCATGGGGTCAGGCAATTGCCTGCCCTGTATATTTGTCCCATTTTACACCCTTTGCATAGGCTTTATTTGTGTCAATCCAAGGTTCCAGGTCCTTATTAGTAATCCAATCAGGGATCTGTCCACTATTTATTTGCTGCGGGTTATGCTGAGCATTTGACAATAGCCATGAACCATACATGGCACATACCAATTCCTTATGGGTTTGGCGTGATGCATTGCTGATCTGATCAATAATTGTATTAGTTGTTTTTGCATGGGGGGCTACTATCTCTTCCACCCCTAACAATTGTGTTGTCGTTTGTTTTCCCGCCAGTGCCATTTGCTGGCTATTTCCAGTGGCTTGTTTTAGTAACTTCTCTATTTTTGCTTGTAGTTCTTCTACTCCTTCATTAATCCTTCTATATCCAAACTATTAACTGTTGCTAACCCGGCCGCATACCCTGCTCCGACCATTTCCAATATTCCCCGTTTCTTACGTTTTTGTAAGATAGATTTTCCCTGTGGGCCCTCTAATTGTTTTACCCACAGGGAGTCCCATAATTGTCTTGTATGATTGTTACACATCGCAGGCATAGTAAAAGTACTCATACTGATAGCAAGTTTAATAACTCTATGTGTCACACTAAAATACACCTCATGTTGTGTTTTTCTTATTACTAAAACCCCTCTAGCTCCTTTTTCCATTGACGGGCACGTTAGTGGGGTTGTGGATGTGAGAGCTGGCGGGATGGTTGTTGTAGTTATCGGGGAGGGCGTCGTCGTTGTTGTACTTGTTATGTATTTCAAACAGAAGGTGCCGTTTAAACACGAGCCCCATTGTCCGGGGATCATCTTAACCACACACTCCGGTGGTACCCGTATCCTCCGTTCCCGTATCTGGTCCTCCTACCACTCTCATTGTACCGAGGCTCAGGTAGGCCTCAGACCAGCGTCGACAGCGGGGGAGGAGGAGCCTTTCTTTCTTTCTCTCTCCCACAGAGCGGTCGGCAGCGGGGAAGGAGGAGCGGACCTGGTTGGAGCAGCAGAGGCCTGAGGTGAGTCAATAAACTCACCTACGTGGCCTTTTTCCCCAGCGGGGTAAGAGCTTCGCGGGCTTTTTCAAAGGCAGGGGGCGGGGCCAATTCATTGGTACCCGTATATAGGTGGAGCGGTTGCTAAACCCGAGACACTACACGAGTAGTGACTCCCACCCTCCCACCTCCTCTAACCTTTAGGGGTAGAGGGAATTTAAAAGGTAGGTTCGATTTTATATTTTGTTTTCAGGGACTTAACTCCTGGACCTAAGATAAATAAGTTTAAATTTTAGTAATAAAGTAACATAAGGGTTAAGTCATGACAGGAAGTCTCGGACCCGTTTCATGCTCCTCCTGTGCCATGTGGGAAACCAGGGACACTTCCAGTGTCCCTGACAACTACGTGTGCGGGAAGTGTGTCCAGCTGCAGCTCCTGACAGCCCGCATGGCGGTGCTGGAGCTGCGGGTGGACTCACTCTGGAGCATGCACGATGCCGAGAACTCAGTGAATCGCTCATTTAGTGAGTTGTCCACACCGCAGGTAAAGGCTAGGACAGACAGTGTATGGGTGACCAAGAAGCAGGGCAATATCAGGAAGGTAGTGCAGGAGTCTCCTGTGGTCATCTCCCTCCAAAACAGGTATGCCGCTTTGGATACTGTTGGGGGAGATGGCCTACCAGGGGAAGGCACCAGCAGCCAGGTTCATGGCACCATGGCTGGCTCTGCTGCACAGCAGGGCGGGAAAAAGAGTGGTAGGGCTATAGTGATAGGGGACTCAATTGTAAGGGGAATAGACAGGAGTTTCTGTGGCCGCAACCGAGATTCCAGGATGGTATGTTGCCTCCCTGGTGCAAGGGTCAAGGATGTCTCGGAGCGGCTGCAGAACATTCTGAAGAGGGAGGGTGAACAGCCAGCTGTCGTGGTGCATGTAGGTACCAACGATATAGGTAAAAAGCGGGAAGAGGTCCTACAAGCTGAATTTAGGGAGCTAGGAGCTAAATTAAAAAGTAGGACCTCTAAGGTAGTAATCTCTGGATTGCTACCAGGGCCACGTGCTAATCAGAATAGAGAGAACAGGATAGTGAGATTGAATACGTGGCTTGAGCAGTGGTGCAGGAGGGAGGGATTCAAATTCCTGAGGCATTGGAACCAGTTCTGGGGGAAGTGGGACCTGTACAAAAGGGACGGTCTGCACTTGGGCAGGACTGGAACCGATGTCCTCGGGGTAATATTTGCTAAAGCAGTTCGGGAGGATTTAAACTAATATGGCAGGGGAAGGGGAACCTATGTAGCGAAACAGGGGGAAGTAATATGCAGTCAGAAACAAATGTTAGAAGGGTGAGAAACAATAGGGGAAGGCCGAGTAAACAAAGGCAAGAAACACAAAGGGCCATACTAAATCATAAGTCTAAAAGGACAAAGGATGTTAATAAAATAAGCCTAAAGGCTCTGTGTCTTAATGCAAGGAGTATCCGTAATAAGGTGGATGAATTGACTGTGCAAATAGATGTTAACGGATACGATGTGATTGGGATTACAGAGACGTGGCTCCAGAACAATCAAGGCTGGGAACTGAACATCCAGGGGTATTCAACATTCAGAAAGGATAGAATAAAAGGAAAAGGGGGTGGGGTAGCATTGCTGGTTAAAGAGGAGATTAATGCAATAGCTAGGAAGGACATCAGCTTGGAGGATGTGGAATCAATATGGGTTGAGCTGCAGAACACCAAAGGGCAGAAAACGTTAGTGGGAGTTGTGTACAGACCTCCAAACAGCAGTGGTGAGGTGGGGGAGGGTATGAAACAGGAAATCAGAGGTGCGTGCAAAAAAGGCACGGCAGTTATCATGGGTGACTTTAATATGCATATAGATTGGGCTACTGAAACTGGAAGCAATACGGTGGAGGAGGATTTCCTGGAGTGTTTAAGGGATGGTTTCCTAAACCAATATGTTGAGGAACCAACTCGAAGGGAGGCCATCCTGGACTGGGTGTTGTGTAATGAGGAAGGACTAATCAGCAATCTTGCGGTACGAGGCCCCCTGGGGAAGAGTGACCATAGTATGGTGGAGTTCTACATTAGGATGGAGAAGGAAACAGTTAAGTCAGAGACCATTGTCCAGAACTTAAATAAGGGCAACTTTGAGGGTATGAGGCGTGAATTGGCGAGGTTAAATTGGCAAGCGATATTTAAGGGGCTATCAGTGGAAGGGCAATGGCAGACATTTAGAGATCGCATGGATGAACTACAACAATTGTACATCCCGGTCTGGCGTAAAAATAAAAAAGGGAAGGTGGCTCAACCATGGCTAACAAGGGAAATCAGGGATAGTATTAAAACCAAGGAAGTTGCATACAAATTGGCCAGAAGTAGCAGCAAACCCGGGGACTGGGAGAACTTCAAAACTCAGCAAAGGAGGACGAAGGGTTTGATTAGGGCAGGGAAAATAAAATATGAAAGGAAGCTTGCAGAGAACATTAAAATGGACTGCAAAAGCTTCTATAAATATGTAAAAAGAAAGAGGTTAGTAAAAACAACCGTAGGTCCCCTGCAGTCAGAAACAGGGCAAGTCGTAATGGGGAACAAGGAAATGGCAGATCAATTTAACAAGTACTTTGGTTCGGTGTTTACTGTGGAGGACACACACAACCTGCCGGAAATAAAAGGGGTCAGAGGATCTGGTAAGAGGGAGGAGCTGAGCGAAATCCTTATTAGTCGGGAAAAGGTATTGGGGAAATTGATGGGACTGAAGGCTGAAAAATCCCCGGGGCCTGATGGTCTGCATCCCAGAGTACTTAAGGAGGTGGCCTTGGAAATAGTGGATGCATTGACGATCATTTTCCAACATTCCTTAGACTCAGGATCAGTTCCGATGGAGTGGAGGGTGGCCAATGTAACCCCTCTTTTTAAAAAAGGAGGGAGGGAGAAAGCAGGGAATTATAGACCGGTCAGCCTGACATCGGTCATGGGTAAAATGATGGAAGCAATTATTAAAGATGTCATAACAGACCATTTGGAAAGTGGCGACATGATAGGTCCAAGTCAGCATGGATTTGTGAAAGGGAAATCATGCTTGACAAATCTTCTGGAATTTTTTGAGGATGTTTACAATAGGGTGGACAGGGGGGAACCAGTAGATGTGGTGTATTTGGACTTTCAGAAGGCCTTCGACAAGGTCCCACACAAGAGATTGGTGAGCAAAGTTAAAGCACATGGGATTGGGGGTAATGTGTTGACGTGGATTGAGAACTGGTTGGCACACAGGAAACAAAGAGTAGGAGTAAATGGGTACTTTTCAGAATGGCAGGCAATGACCAGCGGGGTACCGCAGGGTTCGGTGCTGGGACCCCAGCTGTTTACATTATATATTAATGATTTGGACGAAGGGATTAAATGTAATATCTCCAAATTTGCGGATGACACTAAATTGGGAGGAAGTGTGAACAATGAGGAGGATGCTAGGAGGCTACAGAGTGACTTGGACAGGTTGGGTGAATGGGCAAATGTATGGCAGACGAAGTACAATGTGGATAAATGTGAGGTTATCCACTTTGGTGGTAAAAATAGAGAGGCGGACTATTACCTGAATGGTGGCAGATTAGGGAAAGGGGAGGTGCAACGAGACCTGGGCGTCATGGTACATCAGTCACTGAAGGTGGGAATGCAAGTGCAGCAGGCAGTCAAGAAAGCAAACGGAATGATGGCCTTCATAGTAAGGGGATTTGAGTACAGGAGTAGGGAGGTGATGCTGCAGTTGTACAGGGCCTTGGTGAGGCCACACCTGGAGTATTGTGCGCAGTTTTGGTCTCCTAACTTAAGGAAGGACATTCTTGCTATTGAGGGAGTGCAGCGAAGGTTCACTAGATTGATTCCTGGGATGGCCGGACTGACATATCAAGAAAGATTGGGTCAACTGAACTTGTATCCTCTGGAGTTCAGAAGAATGAGGGGGGATCTTATAGAGACATTTAAAATCCTGACTGGTTTAGACAAATTAGATGCGGGCAGAATGTTCCCAATGTTAGGGAAAACTAGAACCAGGGGTCACAGTCTAAGGATTAAGGGGAAGCCATTTAAGACTGAGCTGAGGAGGAACTTCTTCACCCAGAGAGTGGTGAATCTATGGAATTCTCTTCCACAGAAGGTTGTTGAGGCCAGTTCGCTAAATATATTCAAAAGGGAGTTAGATATAACACTCACAACTAGGGGGATCAAGGGGTATGGCGAGAAAGCAGGAATGGGGTACTGAGGTAGCATGTTCAGCCATGAACGCATTGAATGGCGGTGCAGGCTCGAAGGACCGAATGGTCTACTCCTGTACCTATTTTCTATGTTTCTATGTTTCTATGTATGTACAGATTTCATTACTACATACTGAAAATCCTGCTGGACAGCGCCTCCCTCCCTCTTTATTCCCAACAGACTCGGGCCGTATACTTAACCATAAAATCCCGAGTTGCTTGCGCCTCCCACTAGACTCATGGCTTATACTTAGCCATAAAATCCCGATGAGGGCGCAAACGATGCTCCACTTCCTCTTCTTACAAGTATATCGTTCCTGTAAAAATAGACAAAGCGGCCAGTTGTCACCAGCCGATTAGGATTATTCTATTCTTATTTGTTCTACCAGTTCAAGATGTTGTACAAATTGTTCGTTTCTTGGTCTGTGGCTGTTTCCAGATATACTTGAAGATACATATCACGACATATAATATTAACATCACACACAGCCCTAGTATTACTATATGTATAGCATCCTCCTTCCATTTTTCATACTTTCGCACATACTCCTCACTCTCGTCAAAAGGCGCTATCTCTGGTCTACTCATTAGTCTTGTTATATACCTTTAACTGAGTCCAGTGTTTCCAGCTTCCTTTACCCGTTCCGAATTCATCTATACAAGCGCATGTGTCACTGTTCATTAATACTTCGTAAGGTCCTGACCATCTGGGTGCTAGCTCTGGTTTGGTTGGTATTATCTTTGCCATCACCTTGCTACCTATTGCTGGGACCTCCTTCTGATCGTCCCGTGTATCCTGTTCTAGATCCCGTATAATCTTTTGGTCTTTGGCCTCATGTCTGAGAGCGTGCAATTGCGTACACAATTGTTTAATAAATCTCCTGATTCTGTCTTCCAGGGGCCCTACATCCTCTCTCCCGGTAACGACCCCTTCTGGCAGTATCATTGCTCGTCAGTTCAAATGGTGTCAGCCCCGTAGTTTTATTCGGAGTTGCCCTAAGTCTCATTAGTATACTTGGAAGTAATTCTGCCCATCCTTTTCCTGTGTCTTCTATTGCCTTAGCTGAGGATAATTTCAATGTCCGGTTCATCCTTTCTATCATCCCTGAACTCTGAGGGTGGTATGGTATGTGGAACCTCTTTCTGATACCTAATAATGCACATGACTCTTTTATGACCTTTCCCGTAAAATGCGTTCCCTGGTCTGAATCAATTTGTACCAGGACTCCCCATCGTGGCACTACTTCCTCTGCCATTATTTGTGCCACTGTTGTAGCTGTACAATCTCTAGTGGCATATGCTTCAACCCATCTAGTAAATTGATCAATTATTACCAAACAATATGTTTTTCCTTTTGCTTCTGGTAAGGGTCCAGTGAAGTCTATCTGCAACTGTTCCCATGGGCCTCTTGGTCTCGGCTCATGTCCCCACTTTACCTTGACAGGTTTCCCTATGTTATACTGTGCACATATGGGGCAGTGTCTACAGAATCTGTCCACAGCTTGTTTCATTCCGGGCCTCCACCAGCATCGCTGGAGGTTGTTTAACATATTGGATATACCTGCGTGTTGTCTACCATGGTACAATTTAATTAATTCTTGTTGTATACAGCTTGGTTTACATATTTGCTGCTCTTTTCTCCATATTCCCCCCGCCCTTTCTCTTGCACCTCTTCGTTCCCATAGCTGCTTCTCCTCTTGGGATAATTCCTTATGTAATTTGGATATGTCTATATTCTCTGGCAGGGCAGTAATAGCAGCTATGTCTATCTGCGTTTCTGGTTCTGTTTCGACCTTGTTTACTGCCTAGTAGGTCTTCTGGTAGCCTCATTGCTCTGCCTGTCATTAATTCATAGGCTGTTAGTCCGGTTACTCGTCCCGGGTTGCTCTTAATCTCAATAGTATACTGGGGGTTAATTCTGACCACCCTTTTCCGGTTTCCTGTATTGCCTTTGCCAGGGTGGTTTTTAAGGTTCTATTCATTCTTTCCACCATCCCGGAGCTCTGCGGGTGGTACGGGATGTGATACTTCTGGGTTATCCCTAGCAACTTACAAGTTTCCTTCATTATTTTCCCAGTAAAATGCGTACCATTATCAGAGTCAATTTGGAGTGGGACTCCCCATCTGGGTATTACTTCACTGGCCAGTATTTATGCTACTCTCCTTGCTGAGCAGTCTCGGGTGGCAAAGGCTTCCACCCATCTGGTAAATTGGTCAATTATTACAGGGCAGTACTTCTTTCCTCTGTCCTGGGCTAGTGGTCCGGTAAAGTCGATTTGTAAGTTTTCCCAGGGCCCCTGTGGTCTCGGTTGGTTTCCCATCGTTACCTTACAGCCTCGTCCCACATTATTTCTAGCACATATTATACATTTCTGGCAATGCTTTGCCACATCCCTTCCCTTTCCGGGCCACCACCAGTATTGGGATAGTAGGTGTAGCATGCTACTCCTCCCAGTGTGGGTTATACCGTGATATAGTGTCAGCAGTTGTTGCCTGCAGCACTCGGGTGCTACTACCTGATTCCGTGGTCCCCATTTCCATATCTCATCCTGCTTTTGTGCCCCCGCCTGCTTCCATCTTTCTTTTTCCTCTGTGCTAACGTCCTGTTGGACCTCAGCTACGTTTACCTCCTTTATTCCGCTAGTGGCCATTACCATGTTTACTTCGGTCCTAAAGGCTGGTTCTGGCCTTAGGTCCTCTGCGGCCCTTTTCGCTGCTGTGTCAGCAGATCGGTTTCCTAGCAGGGGCAGATCTCGAGCTTCCCTTGAGCCTTCCCCTATCTTAGTAAGAGCTTTAACTTTTATTACGGCTGCCTCCAGGGGTGCCTGCGCGGCCTTCACTAGCCTTTCTATTAGTTTTCCATGTTTTACTACCTCTCCGGTTGAGGTTACATATTCCCTTCAAGCCCACGAAGCCATATAATCATGAACCACCTCAAATGCGTATCAACTGTCCGTGTATATGTTCACTTTTTGTCCTTTGCTGATTCTAATGCATTGATCAGGGCCACCAATTCAGCCACCTGTGCTGATTTATCCCCCTGTAGTGCTCCAGTCATTAAGGTTTCCCCCTCCTCATTTACTACGGCCCATCCTGTTCCAAGTTTCCCATTTATGTATTTTCTTCATCCATCCACGAATAATACTTCATCCGGGTCATCGAGGGGGTTCTCTTTTACCCCACTACTTACTTCTTCCTCTATTTTTACTTGGCAACTATGCTCATACCCTTCTGTTAATATTCCGGATGCTGGGTTTATTCCTGTATGTTTTTCTATTTATACTGATCTATCTCTTCGTAGGAGGATTGCTTCCCACTTTGCTTTCCGGCTATCTGATATCGTTCTGTTTAAGAGCCCAAGGGGTAATTTATCGAATCTTAATTTTCCTTCCGTCACTGTGGGGAAATATTAACTTAAAATGAAGACACTTAAATTTAATAATGTCCAATATCTTTAAATTTCATTCAGCAATACTAAAGTTGTTGCTTACAACTGGAGAAAAATTAGTTTTTCACATTTAATCAAATTGCTTTGGAGGATTTCACCATAGCAGCTGCCACTCCAAGGTTAAATCTTAGACTGAAACTTAATCTTTTGTTAAACAAACTTTTTGTTTTTCTTCTCAGTTTTTACACACCAGCTTTACTTAGATTGCAGTTTGAAATTTTGTTTCAATTCTAGGTGCACAATCTTATTCGATGCGGTCTACACAAATTTACACCAACCACAATTTCACCGTGGCCACAACAAAAGTCTGGTTTTAATAGGTTAATTAACCTCAATAACTCCAATTCAATCCAGATCATTTTTTTTAAACTAACCAGTATCACTTGGAAAAGAAAGAAACCATATTAACAAAGAAACAATTACCCATGCCTTGTAAATATTCAAATTCATTTTCTTCCAGTCACGTTGGCAACTGTGACTTCAAGGCTGAAGCTTATCTTTTGTAAAGCAATTAACAAACTTAAAACAACACACGCTTGACTATCATTGAAGACAAGTCTTCAAAGGGTTAAACAGCTTTTCGCTCTGTGTACAAAAGAGTGGGTGGAGCTAAAACAAAAATGACGGATACTTTTTTAAAGAGAGACTTTCAGACAAAAGCAATACTGTAACTCCTTAAACAGTCACAGTCTGGAAACTTTCTCACTTTTATATCACAATTTCACACAAACTGAGATCCCAGCATTCCTTTTAAGATTCCTTTCACTCAGCAAATCTTGTGTTTTATTTGTCTCGGCACAGACATTAATAACTTCCATGTCGGTAAAACTTTAAATTTCACTTTGTATTTTTCCTTTTTACATGATTGTCTCAGCAGCTTTTCCTGGCTTTCCAAATCTCTTTTTTTTTCTTCCTTTGCTGAGTTTTCAGATTGGTTAGCCTGCAAATTAGATCTTTTTCCTTCTTTATCTTTGGTTTGTCCCCTCCACCAAGCCCTTTGGCTCTCTGCGCTGCCCTCGGGATCCCGCCATTTCTTTTTCATAGTTTCAATGAGTTTCTAATTTTTGTCCACTAAATAGCGAGTGACGGAGTCGGGATCTCCCCAAGGGGACGGTCCCTCCTCCTTTATTTCTACATCCTTTTTAGGCATTCTATATAACTTCTGACTTACTTCTCAGTGGTTCTTATGTTACTTTATCATTCACCCACACACACTTAGTCACGGGGTCACGATCCTGTGGTGTTATTAGTTCCCTACATCTACTTGATCCTGGCCGTCACGTGGGACTACGTCCTATTAATTCGGGCTCAGGCTAGGTGTTTGAGATATTTCAACACCCTTGTCTGTGTCGATCACCCCGTGACTCTCAAGGATCCAATTTTACTTGGAGGATTTTGCCGCCTTCCCGGCTTATCAGACTGCACCACTTCCTCGAGTCTGTCTTTTTTTTAAAATTTTGGTCCTTTTAATCACAGCCTTACCAGATCTCACAGTACGTTCTGAGCTTTCTAATTTATGGGTGGTAATTTAAAATATACTCACCCTTCTTAGATTAATGTTCCTGTGGACTGGTCAGAGTCTGTGATCCTGCCAACTACGCCAATTGTTCTAAGCAATCAGCGGACCAAGTGATATACAAGGTCGACGCTTAGCTTCAGTACAGATGACAGACTTCGAATGATGGTTCAAAACGATCTTTATTCACAGGCCTGGGGAGAACCTTCCAAGACCGCTCTTGGATCTGACTCCAACGACAGCTTAGTAAATTACATTTTTATACACAATCTTATCAGTCTCATCCTGCCCTAGGGGAGGGTACAAATTTATCCATCATGGTGTCTAGTATTCCATTATATCCATTACTTCTACCGCGTGACATTTTTATGCTTTCTTCCTACATTCTGCAGTCAACCATGTTTTAGCTTAATTGACTTATCCCTACCCCTCTATCATCGTGGCCTTCTTTCTTATCTATTCGTGTAGTCTGAGAGTCACAATCTCTTCAAAGCATAGATTCTGACCTTGTGACCTGCTCATGTACTTTTGCAAAGCAAGCATAGTATAATTAGTTCAACTTGACTTCGATGTAAGCCATTTTGTCTTCTGGTCAGCCATGTTGTAGCTTCACAACAAGCGAAGGCCATCTCGGGCAACATCGTCACTCAATCCTTATGTATGTTATCTTGTATGCGTGTTATCCTGCCTTGCTGAGTAGGTATCCTCCCTAATTTTCCCACGAGTCATACTCTGCAGCTGACTCTGCAGTTTAATTTCCCACCATCTTAGTCTTGTCTAATGAATACAGACCTGTCTACCGTTTAACTCGGCATGGATTAATTTGCCAACTCAACACTGTACATTGATGCTATATTATACATATTCTAACATTAACCTAAAGTGTGATTTAATTTTGGTTACTGCACCTCATAAAGCCCAGACCAGAAAACAATCAAATGTATTACTCTGAAAATAATTTAAAAAATATAACATATACTTTTTCTTTAACAAATGTCTTGTCTTGTTTGAGTTTTGATTAAGGGGAGAGTAAGATCCCACAGCAGGATGTGCTATGAAACACGCCACAAACATTCCCCAAGAAAGTCCAGTCCAGAAAAATATCAAATGGCTTGATATATAAATGAAGATTTGCTTTTTACAAAATTCTTGTAAGAATAAGGTAGGAAAACTTGGAGCGTGGATTGGTACTTGGGACTACGATGTGGTGGCCATTTCGGAGACATGGTTGGAACAGGGACAGGAATGGTTGTTGGAAGTTCCGGGGTATAGATGTTTCAGTAAGAGTAGGGAAGGTGGTAAGAAAGGTGGAGGAGTAGCATTGTTAATCAAGGATAGTTTAACAGCGGCAGAAAGGCAGTTCGAGGGGGATCTGCCGTCTGAAGTTAGAAATAGGAAACATAGAAACATAGAAAATAGGTGCAGGAATAGACCATTCGGTCCTTCGAGCCTGCACCGCCATTCAATGCGTTCATGGCTGAACATGCTACCTCAGTACCCCATTCCTGCTTTCTCGCCATACCCCTTGATCCCCCTAGTTGTGAGTATTATATCTAACTCCCTTTTGAATATATTTAGCGAACTGGCCTCAACAACCTTCTGTGGTAGAGAATTCCACAGATTCGCCACTCTCTGGGTGAAGAAGTTCCTCCTCATCTCAGTCTTAAATGGCTTCCCCTTTATCCTTAGACTGTGACCCCTGGTTTTAGTTTTCCCTAACATTGGAAACATTCTGCCCGCATCTAATTTGTCTAAACCAGTCAGGATTTTAAACGTCTCTATAAGATCCCCCCTCATTCTTCTGAACTCCAGAGGATACAAGTTCAGTTGATCCAGTCTTTCTTGATATGTCAGTCTGGCCATCACAGGAATCAATCTAGTGAACCTTCGTTGCACTCCCTCAATAGCAAGAATGTCCTTCCTCAAGTTAGGAGACCAAAACTGCACACAATACTCCAGGTGTGGCCTCACCAAGGCCCTGTACAACTGTAGCATCACCTCCCTACTCCTGTACTCAAATCCCCTTGCTATGAAGGCCATCATGCCATTTGCTTTCTTGACTGCCTGCTGCACTTGCCTTCCCACCTTCAGTGACTGATGTACCATGACGCCCAGGTCTCCTTGCACCTCCCCATTCCCTAATCTGCCACCATTCAGGTAATAGTCTGCCTCCCTATTTTTACCACCAAAGTGGATAACCTCACATTTATCCACATTGTACTTCATCTGCCATACATTTGCCCATTCACCCAACCTGTCCAAGTCACTCTGTAGCCTCCTAGCATCCTCCTCATTTTTCACACTGCCTCCCAATTTAGTGTCATCCGCAAATTTGGAGATATTACAATTAATCCCTTCGTCCAAATCATTAATATATAATGTGAACAGCTGCGGCCCCAGCACCGAATCCTGCGGTACCCCGCTGGTCACTGCCTGCCATTCTGAAAAGTACCCATTTACTCCTGCTCTTTGTTTCCTGTGTGCCAACCAGTTCTCAATCCACGTCAACACATTACCCCCAATCCCATGCGCTTTAACTTTGCACACCAATCTCTTGTGTGGGACCTTGTCGAAGGCCTTCTGAAAGTCCAAATACACCACATCTACTGGTTCCCCCCCCCCGTCCACCCTATTGGAAACATCCTCAAAAAATTCCAGAAGATTTGTCAAGCATGATTTCCCTATCACAAATCCATGCTGACTTGGACCTATCATGTCGCCACTTTCCAAATGGTCTGTTATGACATCTTTAATCATTGATTCCATCATTTTACCCACCACCGATGTCAGGCTGACCGGTCTATAATTCCCTGCTTTCTCCCTCCCTCCTTTTTTAAAAAGAGGGGTTACATTAGCCACCCTCCACTCCTTCGGAACTGATCCAGAGTCTAAGGAATGTTGGAAAATGATCGTCAATGCATCCACTATTTCCAAGGCCACCTCCTTAAGTACTCTGGGATGCAGGCCATCAGGCCCTGCGGATTTATCAGCCTTCAGTCCCATCAATTTCCCCAACACCTTTTCCCGACTGATAAGGATTTCCCTCAGCTCCACCCTCTTACCAGATCCTTTGATCTCTTTTATTTTCGGAAGGTTGTTTGTGTCCTCCACAGTAAACACCGAACCAAAGTACTTGTTCAATTGATCTGCCATTTCTTTGTTCCCCATTATGACTTCCCCTGTTTCTGACTGCAGGGGACCTACGTTTGTTTTTACTAACCTCTTTCTTTTTACATATTTATAGAAGCTTTTGCAGTCCGTTTTAATGTTCTCCGCAAGCTTCCTTTCATATTTTATTTTCCCTGCCCTAATCAAACCCTTCGTCCTCCTCTGCTGAGTTTTAAAGTTCTCCCAGTCCCCGGGTTTGCTGCTACTTCTGGCCAATTTGTATGCCACATCCTTGCTTTTAATACTATACCTGATTTCCCTTCTTAGCCATGGTTGAGCCACCTTCCATTTTTTATTTTTACGCCAGACAGGGATGTACAATTGCTGTAGTTCATCCATGCGGTCTCTAAATGTCTGCCATTGCCCTTCCACTGATAACCCCTTAAATATCGCTTGCCAATCTAACCTCGCCTATTCACGCCTCATACCCTCAAAGTTGCCCTTATTTAAGTTCTGGACCATGGTCTCTGAGTTAACTGTTTCCTTCTCCATCCTAATGTAGAACTCCACCATACTATGGTCACTCTTCCCCAAGGGGCCTCGCACCACAAGATTGCTAATTAGTCCTTCCTCATTACACAACACCCAGTCCAGGATGGCCTCCCCTCTAGTTGGTTCCTCAACATATTGGTTTAGGAAACCATCCCTTAGACACTCCAGGAAATCCTCCTCCACCGTATTGCTTCCAGTTTGAGTAGCCCAATCTATATGCATATTAAAGTCACCCATGATAACTGCTGCGCCTTTTTTGCATGCACCTCTGATTTCCTGTTTCATACACTCCTCCACCTCACTACTACTGTTTGGAGGTCTGTACACAACCCCCACTAACGTTTTCTGCCCTTTGGTGTTCTGCAGCTCAACCCATATTGATTCCACATATGGGGTCTGTGAATGGAGCTGTCTGGTTCTGTGAATGGAGCTGTCTGGATCTGTGAATGGAGTGGTCTGGGTATGTGAATGGAGCTGTCTGAGTCTGTGAATGGAGATGTCTGGTTCTGTGAATGGAGCTGTCTGCGTCTGAGAATGGAGCTGTCTGAGTCTGTGAATGGAGCTGTCTGGGTCTGTGAATGGAGCTGTCTGGGTCTGTAAATCGAGCTGTGTGGGTCTGTGAATGGAGCTGCGAGAGTCTGTAAATGGAGCTGTCTGGGTCTCTGAATGGAGAAGTCTGTGTCGGTGAATTGAGCTGTCAGAGTCTGTAAATGGAGCTGTCTGGGTCTGTTAATGGAGCTGTTTGGGTCTTTGAATGGAGCTGTCTGTGTCTGTGAATGGAGCTGACTGGATCTGTGAATGGAACTGTCTGTGTCTGTGAATGAGCTGTCTGGGTCTGTGAATTGAGCTCTCTGAGTCTGTGAATGGAGCTATCTGTGTCTGTGAATGAGCAGTCTGGGTCTGTGAATGGAGCTGTCTGGTTCTGTGAATGGAGCTGTCTGGAACTGTGAATGGAACTGTCTGTTTCTGTGAATGGAGCTATCTGTGTCTGTGAATGAGCTGTCTGGGTCTGTGAATGGAGCTGTCTGGGTCTGTGAATGAGCTGTCTGGATCTGTGAAATGTGCTTTCTGGGTCTGAAAATGGAGTTGTCTGGGTCTGTGAATAGAGCTGTCTGACTTTGTTAATGGAGCTGTCTGGGTCAGTGACCTGAGCTTTCAGAGTCTTTGAAGTCAGCCGTCTGGATCTTTAAATGGAGCTGTCTGAGTGTCTGAAATTAGCTTTTATGAGTTTCTGAATGCAGATGTCTGGGTCTGTCAAATGAATTGTCTGAATCTGTTCGTGAAATGAGCTGTCTGTTTTTTTCAAATTAGCTTTCCATGTCTGTGAACGTTGCTGCCTGAGTCTGTGAATGGATCTGTCTGGGTCTGTGAAAGGAGATGTCTGAGTCTGTGAATGGAGCTGTCTGAGTCTCTGAATGGAGCGATCTCGGTCTGTGAATGGAGCTGTCTGGGTCTCTGAATGAAACTGTCTGGGTCTGTGAATGGAGCTGTCTGAGTCTCTGAATGGAGCTCTCTGGTTCTCTGAATGGAACTGTCTGGGTCTGTGAATGGAGCTGACTGAGTCTGTGAATGGAGCAGTCTGAGTCTGTGAATGGAGCTGTCTGGGTCTGTGAATGGAGCTGTCTGGGTCTGTGAATGGAGCTGTTTGGGTCTTTGAATGGAGCTGTCTGTGTCTGTGAATGGAGCTGTCTGGATCTGTGAATGGAACTGTCTGTGTCTGTGAATGAGCTGTCTGGGTCTGTGAATGGAGCTGTCTGGTTCTGTGAATGGAGCTGTCTGGATCTGTGAATGGAACTGTCTGTGTCTGTGAATGGAGCTATCTGTGTCTGTGAATGAGCTGTCTGGGTCTGTGAATGGAGCTGTCTGGGTCTGTGAATGGAGCTGTCTGAGTCTGTAAATGGAGCTGTCTGGATCTGTGAATGGAACAGTCTGTGTCTGTGAATGAGCTGTCTGGATCTGTGAAATGTGCTTTCTGGGTCTGAAAATGGAGCTGTCTGGGTCTGTGAATAGAGCTGTCTGACTTTGTTAATGGAGCTGTCTGGGTCTGTGACCTGAGCTTTCAGAGTCTTTGAAGTCAGCCGTCTGGATCTTTGAATGGAGCTGTCTGAGTGTCTGAAATGAGCTTTTTGAGTTTCTGAATGCAGATGTCTGGGTCTGTCAAATGAATTGTCTGATCTGTTCGTGAAATGAGCTGTCTGTTTTTTTCAAATTAGCTTTCCATGTCTGTGAATGTTGCTGCCTGAGTCTGTGAATGGATCTGTCTGGGTCTGTGAAAGGAGCTGTCTGAGTCTGTGAATGGAGCTCTCTGAGTCTGTGAATGGAGCGATCTGGGTCTGTGAATGGAGCTGTCTGGGTCTCTGAATGGAACTGTCTGGGTCTGTGAATAGAGCTGTCTGAGTCTGTGAATGGAGCTCTCTGGTTCTCTGAATGGAACTGTCTGCGTCTGTGAATGGAGCTGGCTGAGTCTGTGAATGGAGCTGTCTGAGTCTGTGAATGGAGCTGCCTGGGTCTGTGAATGGAGCTGTCTGGGTCTGTGAATGGAGCTGTCTGGGTCTGTGAATGGAGCTGTCTGGGTCTGTGAATGGAGGGGTCTGGGTCTGTGAATGGATCTGTCTCGGTCTGTGAATGGAGCTGTCTGGATCTGTGAAATAAACTTTCGGAGTCTGTGAATGGAGCTGTCTGAGTCTCTGAATGGAACTGCATTTGTCTGTGAATGGTGCTATCTAGGTCTCTGAAATGAACTTTCTGAGTCTGTAAATGGAGCTGTCTGGGTCTGTAAATGGAGCTGTTTGGGTCTGTGAATGGAGCTGTCTGGGTCTGTGAATGGAGCTGTCTGAGTCTGTAAATGGAGCTGTCTGGGTCTGTAAATGGAGCTGTCTGGATCTGTAAATGGAGCTGTTTGGGTCTTTTAATGGAGCTGTCTGAGTCTGTGAATGGAGCTGTCTGTGTCTGTAAATGGAGCTGTTTGGTTCTGTAAATGGAGCTGTTTGGGTCTGTGAATGGAGCTGTCTGAGTCTGTGAATGGAGCTGCCAGTGTCTGTGAATGGAGTTGACTCGGTCTGTGAATGGAGCTGTTTGGGTCTTTGAATGGAGCTGTCTGTGTCTGTGAATGGAGCTGACTGGATCTGTGAATGGAACTGTCTGTGTCTGTGAATGAGCTGTCTGGGTCTGTGAATTGAGCTCTCTGAGTCTGTGAATGGAGCTATCTGTGTCTGTGAATGAGCAGTCTGGGTCTGTGAATGGAGCTGTCTGGTTCTGTGAATGGAGCTGTCTGGAACTGTGAATGGAACTGTCTGTTTCTGTGAATGGAGCTATCTGTGTCTGTGAATGAGCTGTCTGGGTCTGTGAATGGAGCTGTCTGGGTCTGTGAATGAGCTGTCTGGATCTGTGAAATGTGCTTTCTGGGTCTGAAAATGGAGTTGTCTGGGTCTGTGAATAGAGCTGTCTGACTTTGTTAATGGAGCTGTCTGGGTCAGTGACCTGAGCTTTCAGAGTCTTTGAAGTCAGCCGTCTGGATCTTTAAATGGAGCTGTCTGAGTGTCTGAAATTAGCTTTTATGAGTTTCTGAATGCAGATGTCTGGGTCTGTCAAATGAATTGTCTGAATCTCGTGAAATGAGCTGTCTGTTTTTTCAAATTAGCTTTCCATGTCTGTGAACATTGCTCCCTGAGTCTGTGAATGGATCTGTCTGGGTCTGTGAAGGAGATGTCTGAGTCTGTGAATGGAGCTGTCTGAGTCTCTGAATGGAGCGATCTCGGTCTGTGAATGGAGCTGTCTGGGTCTGAATGGTCTGGGTCTGTGAATGGAGCTGTCTGAGTCTCTGAATGGAGCTCTCTGTTCTCTGAATGGAACTGTCTGGGTCTGTGAATGGAGCTGACTGAGTCTGTGAATGGAGCAGTCTGAGTCTGTGAATGGAGCTGTCTGGGTCTGTGAATGGAGCTGTCTGGGTCTGTGAATGGAGCTGTTTGGGTCTTTGAATGGAGCTGTCTGTGTCTGTGAATGGAGCTGTCTGGATCTGTGAATGGAACTGTCTGTGTCTGTGAATGAGCTGTCTGGGTCTGTGAATGGAGCTGTCTGGTTCTGTGAATGGAGCTGTCTGGATCTGTGAATGGAACTGTCTGTGTCTGTGAATGGAGCTATCTGTGTCTGTGAATGAGCTGTCTGGGTCTGTGAATGGAGCTGTCTGGGTCTGTGAATGGAGCTGTCTGAGTCTGTAAATGGAGCTGTCTGGATCTGTGAATGGAACAGTCTGTGTCTGTGAATGAGCTGTCTGGATCTGTGAAATGTGCTTTCTGGGTCTGAAAATGGAGCTGTCTGGGTCTGTGAATAGAGCTGTCTGACTTTGTTAATGGAGCTGTCTGGGTCTGTGACCTGAGCTTTCAGAGTCTTTGAAGTCAGCCGTCTGGATCTTTGAATGGAGCTGTCTGAGTGTCTGAAATGAGCTTTTTGAGTTTCTGAATGCAGATGTCTGGGTCTGTCAAATGAATTGTCTGATCTGTTCGTGAAATGAGCTGTCTGTTTTTTTCAAATTAGCTTTCCATGTCTGTGAATGTTGCTGCCTGAGTCTGTGAATGGATCTGTCTGGGTCTGTGAAAGGAGCTGTCTGAGTCTGTGAATGGAGCTCTCTGAGTCTGTGAATGGAGCGATCTGGGTCTGTGAATGGAGCTGTCTGGGTCTCTGAATGGAACTGTCTGGGTCTGTGAATAGAGCTGTCTGAGTCTGTGAATGGAGCTCTCTGGTTCTCTGAATGGAACTGTCTGCGTCTGTGAATGGAGCTGACTGAGTCTGTGAATGGAGCTGTCTGAGTCTGTGAATGGAGCTGCCTGGGTCTGTGAATGGAGCTGTCTGGGTCTGTGAATGGAGCTGTCTGGGTCTGTGAATGGAGGGGTCTGGGTCTGTGAATGGATCTGTCTCGGTCTGTGAATGGAGCTGTCTGGATCTGTGAAATAAACTTTCGGAGTCTGTGAATGGAGCTGTCTGAGTCTCTGAATGGAACTGCCTTTGTCTGTGAATGGTGCTATCTAGGTCTCTGAAATGAACTTTCTGAGTCTGTAAATGGAGCTGTCTGGGTCTGTAAATGGAGATGTATCGGTCTGTGAATGGAGCTGTCTGGGTCTGTGAATGGAGCTGTCTGAGTCTGTTATTGGAGCTGTCTGGGTCTGTAAATGGAGCTGTTTGAGTCTGTCAATGGAGCTGTTTGAGTCTGTGAATGGAGCTGTCTGTGTCTGTAAATGGAGCTGTTTGGGTCTGTAAATGGAGCTGTTTGGGTCTGTGAATGGAGCTGTCTGAGTCTGTAAATGGAGCTGCAAGTGTCTGTGAATGGAGTTGACTAGGTCTGCGAATGGAGCTGTCTGGGTCTGTAAAAGAAGCTCTCTAGGTCTGTGAACGGAGCTGTCTATGTCTGTGAATGGAGCTGCCAGAGTCTGTGAATGGAGCTGTCTGTGTCTGTGAATGGAGTTGTCTGGTTTGTAAATGGAGCTGTCTGGGTCTGTGAATGGAGCTGTCTGAGTCTGTGAATGCAGATGTCTGGGTCTGTGAATGGAGCTATCTGTGTCTGTGAATGGAGCTGTCTGAGTCTGTGAATGGAGATGTCTGGTTCTGTGAATGGAGCTGTCTGGGTCTGTGAATGGAGCTGTCTGGGTCTGTGGATGGAGCTGTCTGGGTCTGTGAATGGAGCTCTCTGAGTCTGTAAATAGAGCTGTCTGGGACTGTGAATGGAGCTGCGAGAGTCTGTGAATGGAGCTGCGAGAGTCTGTCAGTGGAGCTGTCTGGGTCTCTGAATGGAGCTGTCTGTGCGTGTGAATTGAGCTGTCAGAGTCTGGTAATGGAGCTGTCTGGGTCTGAGAATGGAGCTGTCTGAGTCTGTGAATGGAGCTGTCTGGGCCTGTGAATGGAGCTGTCTGTGTCTGTAATAAGAGCTGTCTGGGTCTGTGAATGGAGCTGCGAGAGTCTGTAAATGGAGCTGTCTGGGTCTCTGAATGGAGATGTCTGTGTCTGTGAATTGAGCTGTCAGAGTCTGTAAATGGAGCTGTCTGCGTCTGTTAATGTAGCTGTTTGGGTCTTTGACTGGAGCTGTCTGTGTCTGTGAATGGAGCTGTCTGGATCTGTGAATGGAACTGTCTGTGTCTGTGAATGAGCTGTCTGGGTCTGTGAATGGAGCTGTCTGAGTCTGTGAATGGAGCTATCTGTGTCTGTGAATGAGCTGTCTGGGTCTGTGAATGGAGCTGTCTGTTTCTGTGAATGGAGCTGTCTGGATCTGTGAATGGAACTGTCTGTGTCTGTGAATGGAGCTGTCTGAGTCTGTGAATGGAGCTGTCTGGGTCTGTGAATGGAGCTGTCTGGGTCTGTGAATGGAGATGTCTGAGTCTGTGAATGGAGCTGTCTGGGTCTGTGAATGGAGCTGTCTGGGTCTGTGAATGGAGGGGTCTGGGTCTGTGAATGGATCTGTCTGTGTCTGTGAATGGAGCTGTCTGGATCTGTGAAATAAACTTTCGGAGTCTCTGAATGGAACTGTCTGTGTCTGAGAATGGTGCTATCTAGGTCTCTGAAATGAACTTTCTGAGTCTGTAAATGTAGCTGTCTGGGTCTGTAAATGGAGCTGTTTCGGTCTGTGAATGGAGCTGTCTGGGTCTGTGAATGGAGCTGTCTGAGTCTGTAAATGGAGCTGTCTGGGTCTGTAAATGGAGCTGTTTGAGTCTGTCAATGGAGCTGTTTGAGTCTGTGAATGGAGCTGTCTGTGTCTGTAAATGGAGCTGTCTGAGTCTGTAAATGAAGCTGCCAGTGTCTGTGAATGGAGTTGACTAGGTCTGCGAATGGAGCTGTCTGGGTCTGTAAAAGAAGCTCTCTAGGTCTGTGAACGGAGCTGTCTATGTCTGTGAATGGAGCTGCCAGAGTCTGTAAATGGAGCTGTCTGTGTCTGTGAATGGAGTTGTCTGGGTCTGTAAATGGAGCTGTCTGGGTCTGTGAATGGAGCTGTCTGAGTCTGTGAATGCAGATGTCTGGGTCTGTGAATGGAGCTATCTGTGTCTGTGAATGGAGCTGTCTGAGTCTGTGAATGGAGATGTCTGGTTCTGTGAATGGAGCTGTCTGGGTCTGTGAATGGAGCTGTCTGGGTCTGTGAATGGAGCTGTCTGGGTCTGTGAATGGAGCTGTCTGAGTCTGTAAATAGAGCTGTCTGGGTCTGTGAATGCAGCTGCGAGAGTCTGTGAATGGAGCTGCGTGAGTCTGTCAGTGGAGCTGTCTGGGTCTCTGAATGGAGCTGTCTGTGTCTGTGAATTGAGCTGTCAGAGTCTGGTAATGGAGCTGTCTGGGTCTGAGAATGGAGCTGTCTGAGTCTGTGAATGGAGCTGTCTGGGTCTGTGAATGGAGCTGTCTGTGTCTGTAATAAGAGCTGTCTGGGTCTGTGAATGGAGCTGCGAGAGTCTGTAAATGGAGCTGTCTGGGTCTCTGAATGGAGATGTCTGTGTCTGTGAATTGAGCTGTCAGAGTCTGTAAATGGAGTTGTCTGCGTCTGTTAATGGAGCTGTTTGGGTCTTTGAATGGAGCTGTCTGTGTCTGTGAATGGAGCTGTCTGGATCTGTGAATGGAACTGTCTGTGTCTGTGAATGAGCTGTCTGGGTCTGTGAATGGAGCTGTCTGTGTCTGTGAATGGAGCTATCTGTGTCTGTGAATGAGCTGTCTGGGTCTGTGAATGGAGCTGTCTGGTTCTGTGAATGGAGCTGTCTGGATCTGTGAATGGAACTGTCTGTGTCTGTGAATGGAGCTATCTGTGTCTGTGAATGAGCTGTCTGGGTCTGTGGATGGAGCTGTCTGGGTCTGTGAATGGAGCTGTCTGAGTCTGTAAATGGAGCTGTCTGGATCTGTGAATGGAACTGTCTGTGTCTGTGAATGAGCTGTCTGGATCTCTGAAATGTGCTTTCTGGGTCTGAAAATGGAGTTGTCTGGGTCTGTGAATAGAGCTGTCTGACGTTGTTAATGGAGCTGTCTGGGTCCGTGACCTGAGCTTTCAGAGTCTTTGAAGTCAGCCTTCTGGCTCTTTGAATGGAGCTGTCTGAGTGTCTGAAATGAGCTTTTTGAGTTTCTGAATGGAGATGTCTGGGTCTGTCAAATGAATTGTCTGAATCTGTTCGTGAAATGAGCTGTCTGTTTTTTTCAAATTAGCTTTCCATGTCTGTGAATGTTGCTGCCTGAGTCTGTGAATGGATCTGTCTGGGTCTGTGAAAGGAGCTGTCTGAGTCTGTGAATGGAGCTATCTGGGTCTGTGAATGGAGCTGTCTGGGTCTCTGAATGGAACTGTCTGGGTCTGTGAATGGAGCTGACTGAGTCTTTGAATGGAGCTGTCTGTGTCTGTGAATGGAGCTGTCTGGGTCTGTGAATGGAGCTCTCTGGGTCTGTGAATGGAGCTCTCTGAGTCTGTGAATGGAACTGTCTGGGTCTGTGAATGGAGCTGTCTGGGTCTCTGAATGGAGGGGTCTGGGTCTGTGAATGGATCTGTCTGGGTCCGTGAATGGAGCTGTCTGGATCTGTGAAACAAACTTTCGGAGTCTCTGAATGGAACTGTCTGTATCTGAGAATGGTGCTATCTAGGTCTCTGAAATGAACTTTCTGAGTCTGTAAATGGAGCTGTCTGGGTCTGTAAATGGAGCTGTTTCGGTCTGTGAATGGAGCTGTCTGGGTCTGTGAATGGAGCTGTCTGAGTCTGTAAATGGAGCTGTCTGGGTCTGTAAATGGAGATGTCTGGTTCTGTGAATGGAGCTGTCTGGGTCTGTGAATGGAGCTGTCTGGGTCTGTGGATGGAGCTGTCTGTGTCTGTGAATGGAGCTGTCTGAGTCTGTAAATAGAGCTGTCTGGGTCTGTGAATGGAGCTGCGAGAGTCTGTGAATGGAGCTGCGTGAGTGTGTAAGTGGAGCTGTCTGGGTCTCTGAATGGAGCTGTCTGTGTCTGTGAATTGAGCTGTCAGAGTCTGGTAATGGAGCTGTCTGGGTCTGAGAATGGAGCTGTCTGAGTCTGTGAATGGAGCTGTCTGGGTCTGTGAATGGAGCTGTCTGTGTCTGTAATAAGAGCTGTCTGGGTCTGTGAATGGAGCTGCGAGAGTCTGTAAATGGAGCTGTCTGGGTCTCTGAATGGAGATGTCTGTGTCTGTGAATTGAGCTGTCAGAGTCTGTAAATGGAGTTGTCTGCGTCTGTTAATGGAGCTGTTTGGGTCTTTGAATGGAGCTGTCTGTGTCTGTGAATGGAGCTGTCTGGATCTGTGAATGGAACTGTCTGTGTCTGTGAATGAGCTGTCTGGGTCTGTGAATGGAGCTCTCTGTGTCTGTGAATGGAGCTATCTGTGTCTGTGAATGAGCTGTCTGGGTCTGTGAATGGAGCTGTCTGGTTCTGTGAATGGAGCTGTCTGGATCTGTGAATGGAACTGTCTGTGTCTGTGAATGGAGCTATCTGTGTCTGTGAATGAGCTGTCTGGGTCTGTGGATGGAGCTGTCTGGGTCTGTGAATGGAGCTGTCTGAGTCTGTAAATGGAGCTGTCTGGATCTGTGAATGGAACTGTCTGTGTCTGTGAATGAGCTGTCTGGATCTCTGAAATGTGCTTTCTGGGTCTGAAAATGGAGTTGTCTGGGTCTGTGAATAGAGCTGTCTGACGTTGTTAATGGAGCTGTCTGAGTCTGTGAATGGAGCAGTCTGAGTCTGTGAATGGAGCTATCTGGGTCTGTGAATGGAGCTCTCTGGGTCTGTGAATGGAGCTCTCTGAGTCTGTGAATGGAACTGTCTGGGTCTGTGAATGGAGCTGTCTGGGTCTGTGAATGGAGCTGACTGAGTCTTTGAATTGAGCTGTCTGTGTCTGTGAATGGAGCTGTCTGGGTCTGTGAATGGAGCTCTCTGGGTCTGTGAATGGAGCTCTCTGAGTCTGTGAATGGAACTGTCTGGGTCTGTGAATGGAGCTGTCTGGGTCTCTGAATGGAGGGGTCTGGGTCTGTGAATGTATCTGTCTGTGTCCGTGAATGGAGCTGTCTGGATCTGTGAAATAAACTTTCGGAGTCTGCGAATGGAGCTGTCTGAGTCTCTGAATGGAACTGTCTGTGTCTGAGAATGGTGCTATCTAGGTCTCTGAAATGAACTTTCTGAATCTGTAAATGGAGCTGTCTGGGTCTGTAAATGGAGCTGTTTCGGTCTGTGAATGGAGCTGTCTGGGTCTGTGAATGGAGCTGTCTGGGTCTGTAAATGGAGCTGTTTGGGTCTGTGAATGGAGCTGTCTGAGTCTGTGAATGGAGCTGCCAGTGTCTGTGAATGGAGTTGACACGGTCTGTGAATGGAGCTGTCTGGGTCTGTGAAAGAAGCTGTCTAGGTCTGTGAATGGAGCTGTCTATGTCTGTGAATGGAGCTGCAAGAGTCTGTAAATGGAGCTGTCTGTTTCTGTGAATGGAGTTGTCAGTGTCTGTAAATGGAGCTGTCTGGGTCTGTGAATGGAGCTGTCTGAGTCTGTGAATGCAGATGTCAGGGTCTGTGAATGGAGCTATCTGTGTCTGTGAATGGAGCTGTCTGAGTCTGTGAATGGAGATGTCTAGTTCTGTGAATGGAGCTGTCTGGGTCTGTGAATGGAGCTGTCTGGGTCTGTGGATGGAGCTGTCTGGGTCTGTGAATGGAGCTGTCTGAGTCTGTAAACAGAGCTGTCTGGGTCTGTGAATGGAGCTGCGAGAGTCTGTGAATGGAGCTGCGTGAGTCTGTAAGTGGAGCTGTCTGGGTCTCTGAATGGAGCTGTCTGTGTCTGTGAATTGAGCTGTCAGAGTCTGGTAATGGTGCTGTCTGGGTCTGAGAATGGAGCTGTCTGAGTCTGTAAATGGAGCTGTCTGGGTCTGTGAATGGAGCTGTCTGTGTCTGTAATAAGAGCTCTCTGGGTCTGTGAATGGAGCTGCGAGAGTCTGTAAATGGAGCTGTCTGGGTCTCTGAATGGAGATGTCTGTGTCTGTGAATTGAGCTGTCAGAGTCTGTAAATGGAGTTGTCTGCGTCTGTTAATGAAGCTGTTTGGGTCTTTGAATGGAGCTGTCTGTGTCTGTGAATGGAGCTGTCTGGATCTGTGAATGGAACTGTCTGTGTCTGTGAATGAGCTGTCTGGGTCTGTGAATGGAGCTGTCTGTGTCTGTGAATGGAGCTATCTGTGTCTGTGAATGGAGCTGTCTGGGTCTGTGAATGGAGCTGTGAGAGTCTGTAAATGGAGTGGTCTGGGTTGTGAATGCAGCTGTCTGTGTCTGTGAATTGAGCTGTCTGAGTCTATAAATGCAGCTGTCTGGGTCTGTAAATGGAGATGTCTGGGTTTGTGAATGGAGTTGTCTGGGTCTGTGAATGGAGCTGTCTGAGTCTGTGAATGGATCTGTCTGTGTCTGTGAATGGAGCTGTCTTGATCTGTTAAATGAACTTTCGGAGTCTGTGAATGGACTGTCTGTGTCTGTGAATGGAACTGTCTGTGTCTGTGAATGGTGCTATCTAGGTCTCTGAAATGAACTTTCTGAGTCTGTGATTGTAGCTGTCTGAAACTGTGAATGAATCTAACAACAGAAAACGCTGGAAAACTCTGCAGGCCAGGCACAATCCGTGGAGAGAGAAACAGAGTTCACCTTTCAGGTCGAAGAACTCTCGTCAATGGAGCTGTCTGGTTCTGAAAATGGAGCTGTCTTGGTCGATGAAATGAGCTGTCTGTGTCTTTGAATGGAGAGGTCTGGATCTGTGAAATGTGCTGTCTGGGTCTGTGAAATCAGCTGTCAGAGTCTGTAAATGGAGCTGTCTGGGTCTGTGAATGGAGCTGTCTGAGTCTGTGAATGGAGCTGTCTTTGTCTGTGAATGGAGCTGTCTGGGTCTGTGAATGGAGCTGTCTGGGTCTGTGAATGGAGCTGTCTGGGTCTGTGAATGGAGCTGTCTGGGTCTGTGAATGGAGCTGTCTGGGTCTGTGAATGGAGCTGTCTGGGTCTGTGAATGGAGCTGTCTGAGTCTGTAAATGGAGCTCTCTGGATCTATGAATGGAACTGTCTGTGTCTGTGAATGAGCTGTCTGGGTCTGGGAAATGTGCTGTCTGGGTCTGAAAATGGAGTTGTCTGGGTCTGTGAATAGAGCTGTCTGACGTTGTTAATGGAGCTGTCTGGGTCTGTGACCTGAGCTTTCAGAGTCTTTGAAGTCAGCCGTCTGGATCTTTGAATGGAGCTGTCTGAGTGTCTGAAATGAGCTTACTGAGTCTCTGAATGCAGATGTCTTGGTCTGTCAAATGAATTGTCTGAATCTCTTCGTGAAATGAGCTGTCTGTTATTTTCAAATCAGCTTTCCATGTCTGTAAATGGAGCTGTCTGGGTTTGTGAATGGAGTTGTCTGGGTCTGTGAATTGAGCTGTCTGAGTCTGTGAATGGATCTGTCTGGGTCTGTGAATGGAGCTGTCTGGATCTGTGAAATGAACTTTCGGAGTCTGTGAATGGAACTGTCTGTGTCTGTGAATGGAACTGTCTGTGTCTGTGAATGGTGCTATCTAGGTCTCTGAAATGAACTTTCTGAGTCTGTGAATGTAGCTGTCTGAAACTGTGAATGAATCTAACAACAGAAAACGCTGGAAAACTCTGCAGGCCAGGCACAATCCGTGGAGAGAGAAACAGAGTTCACCTTTCAGGTCGAAGAACTCTCGTCAATGGAGCTGTCTGGTTCTGAAAATCGAGCTGTCTTGGTCGATGAAATGAGCTGTCTGTGTCTTTGAATGGAGAGGTCTGGATCTGTGAAATGTGCTGTCTGGATCTGTGAAATCAGCTGCCTGGGTCTGTGAATGAAGCTGTCTGAGTCTGTGAATGGAGCTGTCTGTGTCTGTGAATTGAGCTGTCAGAGTTTGTAAATGGAGCTGTCTGGGTCTGTGAATGGAGCTGTCTGAGTCTGTGAATGGAGCTCTCTGAGTCTGTGAATGGAGCTGTCTGGGTCTGTGAATGGAGCTGTCTGGGTCTGTGAATGGAGCTGTCTGGGTCTGTGAATGGAGCTGTCTGGGTCTGTGAATGGAGCTGTCTGAGTCTGTAAATGGAGCTCTCTGGATCTATGAATGGAACTGTCTGTGTCTGTGAATGAGCTGTCTGGGTCTGGGAAATGTGCTGTCTGGGTCTGAAAATGGAGTTGTCTGGGTCTGTGAATAGAGCTGTCTGACGTTGTTAATGGAGCTGTCTGGGTCTGTGACCTGAGCTTTCAGAGTCTTTGAAGTCAGCCGTCTGGATCTTTGAATGGAGCTGTCTGAGTGTCTGAAATGAGCTTACTGAGTCTCTGAATGGAGATGTCTTGGTCTGTCAAATGAATTGTCTGAATCTCTTCGTGAAATGAGCTGTCTGTTATTTTCAAATCAGCTTTCCATGTCTGTAAATGGAGCTGTCTGGGTTTGTGAATGGAGTTGTCTGGGTCTGTGAATTGAGCTGTCTGAGTCTGTGAATGGATCTGTCTGGGTCTGTGAATGGAGCTGTCTGGATCTGTGAAATGAAATTTCGGAGTCTGTGAATGGAGCTGTCTGGGTCTCTGAATGGAACTGTCTGTGTCTGTGAATTGTTTTATCTAGGTCTCTGAAATGAACTTTCTGAGTCTGTGAATGGAGCTGTCTGAATCTGTGAATGAATCTAACAACAGAAAACGCTGGAAAACTCTGCAGGCCAGGCACAATCCGTGGAGAGAGAAACAGAGTTAACGTTTCAGGTCGAAGACCTATCGTAAATGGAGCTGTCTGGGTCTGTAAATGGAGCTGTCTGGGTCTGTGAAATGAGCTGTTTGGGTCTGTGAATGGAGCTGCCGGAGTCTGTAAATGGAGCTGTCTGGGTCTCTGAATGTAGCTGTCTGTGTCTGTGAATTGATTTGTCAGTGTCTGCAAATGGAGCTGTCTGGGTCTGTAAATGGAGCTGTCTGTGTCTGTAAATGAGCTGTCTTTGTCTGTGAATGGAGCTGTCTGTGTCTGTGAATGGAGCTGTCTGGGTCTGTGAATGAGCTGTCTTGGTCTGTGAATGGAGCTGTCTGAGTCTGTGAATGGAGTTGTCTGGGTCTGTGACTGAAGCTGTCTGAGTCTTTAAATGGAGCTGTCTGGGTCTGTGAATGGAGCTGTCTGTGTCTGTGAATGGAGCTGTTTGGGTCTGTGAATGGAGCTGTCTGGGTCTGTGAATGGAGCTGTCTGTGTCTGTGAATGGAGCTGTCTGGGTCTGTGAATGGAGCAGTCTGGTTCTGTGAATGGAGTTGTCTGGATCTGTGAATGGAGCTGTCTGTGTCTGTGAATGGTGCTGTTTGGGTCTGTGAATGGAGCTATCTGTGTCGGTGAATGAGCTGTCTAGGTATGTGAATGGAGCTGTCTGGGTCTGTGAATGGAGCTGTCTGGATCTGTGAATGGAACTGTCTGTGTCTGTGACTGAACTGTCTGGGTCTGGGAAATGTGCTGTCTGGGTCTGAAAATGGAGTTGTATGGGTCTGTGAATAGAGCTGTCTGACGTTGTTAATGGAGCTGTCTGGGTCTGTGACCTGAGCTTTCAGAGTCTTTGAAGTCAGCCGTCTGGATCTTTGAATGGAGATGTCTGAGTGTCTGAAATGAGCTTTCTGAGTCTCTGAATGGAGATGTCTGGGTCTGTCAAATGAATTGTCTGAATCTGTTCGTGAAATGAGCTGTCTGTTTATTTCAAATCAGCTTTCCATGTCTGTGAATGTTGCTATCTGTTTCTGTGAATGGAGCTGTCTGAGTCTGTGAATTGAGCTGTCTGAGTCTGTGAATTGATCTGTCTGGGTCTATGAATGAAGCTGTCTTGGTCTGTGAATGGAGCTGTCTGAGTTTCTGAATGGAACTGTCTGTGTTTGTGAATGGAGCTGTCTGGATCTGTGAATGGAGCTGTCTGAGTCTCTGAATGGAGCTGTCTGGGTCTGTGAATAGAACTGTCTGGGTCTGTGAATGCAACTGTCTGTGTCTGTGAATGGTGCTATCTAGGTCTCAAATGAACTTTCTGAGTCTGTGAATGGAGCTGTCTGAATCTGTGAATGAATCTAACAACAGAAAACGCTGGAAAACTCGTCGGGCCAGGCACAATCCGTGGAGAGAGAAACAGAGTTAACGTTTCAGGTCGAAGAACTATCTTCAATGGAGCTGTCTGGGTCTGTAAATGGAGCTGTCTGACTCTGTGAATGGAGCTCTCTGGTTCAGTGAAATATGCTTTCTGCGTCTGTGAAATGTGCTGTCTGGGTCCGTGAATGGAGCTGTCTGTGTCTTTGAATGGAGCTGTCTGTGTCTGTGAATTGAGCTGTCAGAGTCTGTAAATGGAGCTGTCTTGGTCGATGAAATGAGCTGTCTGTGTCTTTGAATGGAGCTGTCTGTGTCTGTGAATTGAGCTGTCAGAGTCTGTAAATGGAGCTGTCTTGGTCTGTGAATGGAGCTGTCTCTTTCTGTGAATGGAGCTGTCTGTGTCTGTGAATTGAGCTGTCAGAGTCTGTAAATGGAGCTGTCTGGGTCTGTGAATGGAGCTGTCTGAGTCTGTGAATGGAGCTGTCTGTGTCTGTGAATTGAGCTGTCAGAGTCTGTAAATGGAGCTGTCTGGGTCTGTGAATGGAGCTGTCTGGGTCTTTGAATGGAGCTGTCTGAGTGTGTAAATTGAGCTGTCTGGGTGTGTGAATGGAGCTGTCTGGGTCTGTGAATGGAGCTGTCTGTGTCTGTGAATTGAGCTGTCAGAGTCTGTAAATGGAGCTGTCTGGGTCTGTGAATGGAGCTGTCTGTTTCTGTGAATGGAGCTGTCTTTGTCTGTGAATTGAGCTGTCAGAGTCTGTAAATGGAGCTGTCTGGGTCTGTAAATGGAGCTGTCTGTGTCTGTAAATGGAGCTGTCTGGGTCTTTAAATGGAGCTGTTTTGGTCTGTGAATGGAGCTGTTTGGGTCTGTAAATGGAGCTGTCTGGGTCTGTAAATGGAGCTGTCTGGGTCTGTGAATGGAGCTGTCTCTGTCTGTGAATGGAGCTGTCAGAGTCTGTGAATGGAGCTGTTTGGGTCTGTGAATGGAGATATCTGTGTCTGTGAATGGGCTGTCTGGGTCTGTGAATGGAGCTGTCTGGGTCTGTGAATGGAGCTGTTTGGGTCTGCGAATGGAGCTTTCTGGGTCTGTGAATAGAGCTGTCTGGGTCTGTGAATGGAGCTGTCTGAGTCTGTGAATGGAGCTGTCTGGGTCTGTGAATGGAGCTGGCTGGGTCTGTGAATGGAGCTTTCTGGGTCTGTGAATGGAGCTGTCTGGGTCTGTGAATGGAGCTGTCTGAGTCTCTGAATGGAGCTGTGTGCCTCTGTGAATTGTGATGTCAGGGTATGTGAATGGGCTGTCTGGGTCTGTGCAATGAGTTGTCTGGGTCTGTGAATGGAGTTGCATGGGTCTGTGAATGGAGCTTTCGGAGTCTGCGAAAAGCGTTGTCTAGTTCTGTGAATGGAGATGTCTGGGTCTGTGCATTGAGCTGTCTGAGTCTGTGAATGGACCTGTCTCGTTCTGTGAATGGAGATGTCTGTGTCTGTGAATGGAGCTGTCTGGGTCTGTGAATGAGCTGTCTTGGTCTGTGAATGGAGCTGTCTGAGTCTGTGAATGGAGTTGTCTGGGTCTGTGACTGAAGCTGTCTGAGTCTTTAAATGCAGCTGTCTGGGTCTGTGAACGGAGCTGTCTGTGTCTGTGAATGGAGCTGTTTGGGTCTGTGAATGGAGCTGTCTGGGTCTGTGAATGGAGCTGTCTGTGTCTGTGAATGGAGCTGTCTGGGTCTGTGAATGGAGCTGTCTGGTTCTGTGAATGGAGCTGTCTGGATCTGTGAATGGAGCTGTCTGTGTCTGTGAATGGTGCTGTTTGGGTCTGTGAATGGAGCTATCTGTGTCGGTGAATGAGCTGTCTAGGTATGTGAATGGAGCTGTCTGGGTCTGTGAATGGAGCTGTCTGGATCTGTGAATGGAACTGTCTGTGTCTGTGAATGAGCTGTCTGGGTCTGGGAAATGTGCTGTCTGGGTCTGAAAATGGAGTTGTCTGGGTCTGTGAATAGAGCTGTCTGACGTTGTTAATGGAGCTGTCTGGGTCTGTGACCTGAGCTTTCAGAGTCTTTGAAGTCAGCCGTCTGGATCTTTGAATGGAGCTGTCTGAGTGTCTGAAATGAGCTTTCTGAGTCTCTGAATGGAGATGTCTGGGTCTGTCAAATGAGTTGTCTGAATCTGTTCGTGAAATGAGCTGTCTGTTTATTTCAAATCAGCTTTCCATGTCTGTGAATGTTGCTATCTGTTTCTGTGAATGGAGCTGTCTGAGTCTGTGAATTGAGCTGTCTGAGTCTGTGAATTGATCTGTCTGGGTCTATGAATGAAGCTGTCTTGGTCTGTGAATGGAGCTGTCTGAGTTTCTGAATGGAACTGTCTGTGTTTGTGAATGGAGCTGTCTGGATCTGTGAATGGAGCTGTCTGAGTCTCTGAATGGAGCTGTCTGGGTCTGTGAATAGAACTGTCTGGGTCTGTGAATGCAACTGTCTGTGTCTGTGAATGGTGCTATCTCGGTCTCTGAAATGAACTTTCTGAGTCTGTGAATGGAGCTGTCTGAATCTGTGAATGAATCTATCAACAGAAAACGCTGGAAAACTCTTCGGGCCAGGCACAATCCGTGGAGGAAGAAACAGAGTTAACGTTTCAGGTCGAAGAACTATCTTCAATGGAGCTGTCTGGGTCTGTAAATGGAGCTGTCTGACTCTGTGAATGGAGCTCTCTGGGTCAGTGAAATATGCTTTCTCCGTCTGTGAAATGTGCTGTCTGGGTCCGTGAATGGAGCTGTCTGGATCTGTGAATGGAGCTGTCTAGGTCTGTAAAGTGAGCTGTCTGGGTCTGTGAATGGAGCTGTCTGGGACAGTCAAATGAGCTTTCTGAGTCTGTGAAACGATCTGTCTTGGTCTGTGAATGGTGATGTCTGGGTCTGTGAAATGATCTATCTGGTTCTGTGAATAGAACTGTCTGTGTCTTTCAATGGAGCTGTCTGGGTCTGTGAATGGAACTGTCTGGGTCGTTGATAGGTGCTGTCTGTGTCAGTGAAATTAGCTGTCTGGGTCTGAGAATGGAGTTGTCTGGGTCTGTGAATAGAGCTGTCTGAGTCTGTGAATGGAGCTGTCTAGGTCTGTGAATGGAGCTGTCTGAGTCTGTGAATGGAGCTGTCTGGGTCTGTGTCATGAGCTTTCTGAGTCTTTGAAGTGAGCTGTCTGAGTCTGTAAATGGAGCTGCCTGGGTCTGTGAATGGAGCTCTCTGGGTCAGTGAAATATGCTTTCTACGTCTGTGAAATGTGCTGTCTGGGTCCGTGAATGGAGCTGTCTGTGTCTTTGAATGGAGCTGTCTGTGTCTGTGATTTGAGCTGTCAGAGTCTGTAAATGGAGCTGTCTTGGTCGATGAAATGAGCTGTCTGTGTCTTTGAATGGAGCTGTCTGTGTCTGTGAATTGAGCTGTCAGAGTCTGTAAATGGAGCTGTCTGGGTCTGTGAATGGAGCTGTCTGTGTCTGTGAATTGAGCTGTCAGAGTCTGTAAATGGAGCTGTCTGGGTCTGTGAATGGAGCTTTCTGGGTCTTTGAATGGAGCTGTCTGAGTGTGTAAATTGAGCTGTCTGGGTCTGTGAATGGAGCTGTCTGGGTCTGTGAACGGAGCTGTCTGTGTCTGTGAATTGAGCTGTCAGAGTCTGTAAATGGAGCTGTCTGGGTCTGTGAATGGAGCTGTCTGTTTCTGTGAATGGAGCTGTCTTTGTCTGTGAATTGAGCTGTCAGAGTCTGTAAATGGAGCTGTCTGGGACTGTAAATGGAGCTGTCTGTGTCTGTAAATGGAGCTGTCTGGGTCTTTAAATGGAGCTGTCAGAGTCTGTGAATGGAGCTGTTTGGGTCTGTGAATGGAGATATCTGTGTCTGTGAATTGAGCTGTCTGAATCTGTGAAATGAGTGGTCTGGGTCTGTGAAGGGAAATGTCTGGGTATGTGAAATGAACTTTCTGTGTTTGTGAAATGAGCTGTCTTGGTTTTTGAAATCAGCTTTCCATGTCTGTGAACGGAACTGTTTGGGTCTGTGAAATCACAGAATCACAGAATCCCCTAATGCAGATAGATGCCATTTCGGCCCATCGAGCCTGCACCGACACATATCCCACCCTATCCCCGTAACCCCACGTATTTAATCCCCCTAACACTAAGGGTCAATTTATCATAGCCAAATCAACCTAACCCGCACATCTTTGGACTGTCTGGGTCTGTGAATGGAGCTGTCTGGATCTGTGAATGGAGCTGTCTAGGTCTGTAAAGTGAGCTGTCTGGGTCTGTGAATGGAGCTGTCTGGGACAGTCAAATGAGCTTTCTGAGTCTGTGAAACGATCTGTCTTGGTCTGTGAATGGTGATGTCTGGGTCTGTGAAATGATCTATCTGGTTCTGTGAATAGAACTGTCTGTGTCTTTCAATGGAGCTGTCTGGGTCTGTGAATGGAACTGTCTGGGTCGTTGATAGGTGCTGTCTGTGTCAGTGAAATTAGCTGTCTGGGTCTGAGAATGGAGTTGTCTGGGTCTGTGAATAGAGCTGTCTGAGTCTGTGAATGGAGCTGTCTAGGTCTGTGAATGGAGCTGTCTGAGTCTGTGAATGGAGCTGTCTGGGTCTGTGTCATGAGCTTTCTGAGTCTTTGAAGTGAGCTGTCTGAGTCTGTAAATGGAGCTGCCTGGGTCTGTGAATGGAGCTCTCTGGGTCAGTGAAATATGCTTTCTACGTCTGTGAAATGTGCTGTCTGGGTCCGTGAATGGAGCTGTCTGTGTCTTTGAATGGAGCTGTCTGTGTCTGTGATTTGAGCTGTCAGAGTCTGTAAATGGAGCTGTCTTGGTCGATGAAATGAGCTGTCTGTGTCTTTGAATGGAGCTGTCTGTGTCTGTGAATTGAGCTGTCAGAGTCTGTAAATGGAGCTGTCTGGGTCTGTGAATGGAGCTGTCTGTGTCTGTGAATTGAGCTGTCAGAGTCTGTAAATGGAGCTGTCTGGGTCTGTGAATGGAGCTTTCTGGGTCTTTGAATGGAGCTGTCTGAGTGTGTAAATTGAGCTGTCTGGGTCTGTGAATGGAGCTGTCTGGGTCTGTGAACGGAGCTGTCTGTGTCTGTGAATTGAGCTGTCAGAGTCTGTAAATGGAGCTGTCTGGGTCTGTGAATGGAGCTGTCTGTTTCTGTGAATGGAGCTGTCTTTGTCTGTGAATTGAGCTGTCAGAGTCTGTAAATGGAGCTGTCTGGGACTGTAAATGGAGCTGTCTGTGTCTGTAAATGGAGCTGTCTGGGTCTTTAAATGGAGCTGTCAGAGTCTGTGAATGGAGCTGTTTGGGTCTGTGAATGGAGATATCTGTGTCTGTGAATGGGCTGTCTGGGTCTGTGAATGGAGCTGTCTGGGTCTGTGAATGGAGCTGTTTGGGTCTGTGAATGGAGCTTTCTGGGTCTGTGAATAGAGCTGTCTGGGTCTGTGAATGGAGCTGTCTGAGTCTGTGAATGGAGCTGTCTGGGTCTGTGAATGGAGCTGGCTGGGTCTGTGAATGGAGCTTTCTGGGTCTGTGAATGGAGCTGTCTGGGTCTGTGAATGGAGCTGTCTGAGTCTCTGAATGGAGCTGTGTGCCTCTGTGAATTGTGATGTCAGGGTATGTGAATGGGCTGTCTGGGTCTGTGCAATGAGTTGTCTGGGTCTGTGAATGGAGCTGCATGGGTCTGTGAATGGAGCTTTCGGAGTCTGCGAAATGCGTTGTCTAGGTCTGTGAATGGAGATGTCTGGGTCTGTGCATTAAGCTGTCTGAGTCTGTGAATGGAGCTGTCTCGTTCTGTGAATGGAGATGTCTGTGTCTGTGAATTGAGCTGTCTGAATCTGTGAAATGAGTGGTCTGGGTCTGTGAAGGGAAATGTCTGGGTATGTGAAATGAACTTTCTGTGTTTGTGAAATGAGCTGTCTTGGTTTTTGAAATCAGCTTTCCATGTCTGTGAACGGAACTGTTTGGGTCTGTGAAATCACAGAATCACAGAATCCCCTAATGCAGATAGATGCCATTTCGGCCCATCGAGCCTGCACCGACACATATCCCACCCTATCCCCGTAACCCCACGTATTTAATCCCCCTAACACTAAGGGTCAATTTATCATAGCCAAATCAACCTAACCCGCACATCTTTGGACTGTCTGGGTCTGTGAATGGAGCTGTCTGGATCTGTGAATGGAGCTGTCTAGGTCTGTGAAGTGAGCTGTCTGGGTCTGTGAATGGAGCTGTCTGGGACAGTCAAATGAGCTTTCTGAGTCTGTGAAACGATCTGTCTTGGTCTGTGAATGGTGATGTCTGGGTCTGTGAAATGATCTATCTGGTTCTGTGAATAGAACTGTCTGTGTCTTTCAATGGAGCTGTCTGGGTCTGTGAATGGAACTGTCTGGGTCGTTGATTGGTGCTGTCTGTGTCAGTGAAATTAGCTGTCTGGGTCTGAGAATGGAGTTGTCTGGGTCTGTGAATAGAGCTGTCTGAGTCTGTGAATGGAGCTGTCTAGGTCTGTGAATGGAGCTGTCTGAGTCTGTGAATGGAGCTGTCTGGGTCTGTGTCATGAGCTTTCTGAGTCTTTGAAGTGAGCTGTCTGAGTCTGTGAATGGAGCTGCCTGGGTCTGTGAATGGAGCTCTCTGTGTCTGTGAATTGAGCTGTCTGAGTCTCTAAATGGAGCTGTCTGTGTCTGTGAATGGAGCTGTCTGAGTCTCTAAATGGAGCTGTCTGAGTCTGTGAATGGAGCTGTCTGGGTCTCTAAATGGAGCTGTCTGAGTCTGCGAAATGAGCTTTCTGGATCTTTGAATGGAGCTGCCTGGGTTTGTGAATGGAGTTGTCTGGGTCTGTGAATGGAGCTGTCTGGGTCTGTGAATGGAGCTGTCTGAGTCTGTGAATGGAGTTGTCTGGGTCGGTAAATCGAGCTGTCTGGGTCTGTGAATGGAGCTGTCTGAGTCTGTGAATAGACCTGTCTGCGTCTGTGAATGGAGCTGTCTGGGTCTGTGAATGGAGCTGTCTGGGTCTGTGAATGGAGCTGTCTGGGTCAGTGAATGGAGCTGTCTGAGTCTGCGAATGGTGCTGTTTGGGTCTGTGAATGGAGCTGTCTGAGTCTGTGAATGAGCTGTCTGTGTCTGTGAATGGAGCTGTCTGGGTCTGTGAATGAATTGTCTGAATCTGTTCGTGAAATGAGCTGTCTGTTATTTTCAAATCAGCTTTCCATGTCTGTAAATGGAGCTGTCTGGGTTTGTGAATGGAGTTGTCTGGGTCTGCGAATTGAGCTGTCTGAGTCTGTGAATGGAACTGTCTGTGTCTGTGAATGGTGCTATCTAGGTCTCTGAAATGAACTTTCTGAGTCTGTGAATGGAGCTGTCTGAATCTGTGAATGAATCTAACAACAGAAAACGTTGGAAAACTCAGCGGGCCAGGCACAATCCGTGGAGAGAGAAACAGAGTTAACGTTTCAGGTCGAAGAACTATCTTCAATGGAGCTGTCTGGGTCTGTAAATGGAGCTGTCTGACTCCGTGAATGGAGCTCTCTGGGTCAGTGAAATATGCTTTCTCCGTCTGTGAAATGTGCTGTCTGGGTCTGTGAAATCAGCTGCCTGGGTCCGTGAATGAAGCTGACTGGGTCTGTGAATGGAGCTGTCAGAGTCTGTAAATGGAGCTGTCTTGGTCGATGAAATGAGCTGTCTGTGTCTGTGAATGGAGCTGTCTGAATCTGTGAATGGAGCTGTCTGGGTCTGTGAATGGAGCTGTCTGGGTCTGTGAATGCAGCTGTCTGGGTCTGTAAATGGAGCTGTCTGAGTCTGTGAATGGTGCTGTTTGGGTCTGTGAATGGAGTTATCTGTGTCTGTGAATGAGCTGTCTGGATCTGTGAATGGAGCTGTCTGAGTCTGAGAATGGTGCTGTTTGGGTCTGTGAATGGAGCTATCTGTGTCGGTGAATGAGCTGTCTGGGTCTGTGAATGGAGCTGTCTGGGTCTGTGAATGGAGTTGTCTGGGTCTGCGAATTGAGCTGTCTGAGTCTGTGAATGGAACTGTCTGTGTCTGTGAATGGTGCTATCTAGGTCTCTGAAATGAACTTTCTGAGTCTGTGAATGGAGCTGTCTGAATCTGTGAATGAATCTAACAACAGAAAACGTTGGAAAACTCAGCGGGCCAGGCACAATCCGTGGAGAGAGAAACAGAGTTAACGTTTCAGGTCGAAGAACTATCTTCAATGGAGCTGTCTGGGTCTGTAAATGGAGCTGTCTGACTCCGTGAATGGAGCTCTCTGGGTCAGTGAAATATGCTTTCTCCGTCTGTGAATTGTGCCCTCTGGGTCTGTGAAATCAGCTGCCTGGGTCCATGAATGAAGCTGACTGGGTCTGTGAATGGAGCTGTCAGAGTCTGTAAATGGAGCTGTCTTGGTCGATGAAATGAGCTGTCTGTGTCTGTGAATGGAGCTGTCTGGGTCTGTGAATGGAGCTGTCTGTGTCTGTGAATTGAGCTGTCAGAGTCTGTAAATGGAGCTGTCTTGGTCTGTGAATGGAGCTGTCTGTTTCTGTGAATGGAGCTGTCTGTGTCTGTGAATTGAGCTGTCAGAGTCTGTAAATGGAGCTGTCTGGGACTGTAAATGGAGCTGTCTGTGTCTGTAAATGGAGCTGTCTGGGTCTTTAAATGGAGCTGTCAGAGTCTGTGAATGGAGCTGTTTGGGTCTGTGAATGGAGATATCTGTGTCTGTGAATGGGCTGTCTGGGTCTGTGAATGGAGCTGTCTGGGTCTGTGAATGGAGCTGTTTGGGTCTGTGAATGGAGCTTTCTGGGTCTGTGAATAGAGCTGTCTGGGTTTGTGAATGGAGCTGTCTGAGTCTGTGAATGGAGCTGTCTGGGTCTGTGAATGGAGCTGGCTGGGTCTGTGAATGGAGCTTTCTGGGTCTGTGAATGGAGCTGTCTGGGTCTGTGAATGGAGCTGTCTGAGTCTCTGAATGGAGCTGTGTGCCTCTGTGAATTGTGATGTCAGGGTATGTGAATGGGCTGTCTGGGTCTGTGCAATGAGTTGTCTGGGTCTGTGAATGGAGCTGCATGGGTCTGTGAATGGAGCTTTCGGAGTCTGCGAAATGCGTTGTCTAGGTCTGTGAATGGAGATGTCTGGGTCTGTGCATTAAGCTGTCTGAGTCTGTGAATGGAGCTGTCTCGTTCTGTGAATGGAGATGTCTGTGTCTGTGAATTGAGCTGTCTGAATCTGTGAAATGAGTGGTCTGGGTCTGTGAAGGGAAATGTCTGGGTATGTGAAATGAACTTTCTGTGTTTGTGAAATGAGCTGTCTTGGTTTTTGAAATCAGCTTTCCATGTCTGTGAACGGAACTGTTTGGGTCTGTGAAATCACAGAATCACAGAATCCCCTAATGCAGATAGATGCCATTTCGGCCCATCGAGCCTGCACCGACACATATCCCACCCTATCCCCGTAACCCCACGTATTTAATCCCCCTAACACTAAGGGTCAATTTATCATAGCCAAATCAACCTAACCCGCACATCTTTGGACTGTCTGGGTCTGTGAATGGAGCTGTCTGGATCTGTGAATGGAGCTGTCTAGGTCTGTGAAGTGAGCTGTCTGGGTCTGTGAATGGAGCTGTCTGGGACAGTCAAATGAGCTTTCTGAGTCTGTGAAACGATCTGTCTTGGTCTGTGAATGGTGATGTCTGGGTCTGTGAAATGATCTATCTGGTTCTGTGAATAGAACTGTCTGTGTCTTTCAATGGAGCTGTCTGGGTCTGTGAATGGAACTGTCTGGGTCGTTGATTGGTGCTGTCTGTGTCAGTGAAATTAGCTGTCTGGGTCTGAGAATGGAGTTGTCTGGGTCTGTGAATAGAGCTGTCTGAGTCTGTGAATGGAGCTGTCTAGGTCTGTGAATGGAGCTGTCTGAGTCTGTGAATGGAGCTGTCTGGGTCTGTGTCATGAGCTTTCTGAGTCTTTGAAGTGAGCTGTCTGAGTCTGTGAATGGAGCTGCCTGGGTCTGTGAATGGAGCTCTCTGTGTCTGTGAATTGAGCTGTCTGAGTCTCTAAATGGAGCTGTCTGTGTCTGTGAATGGAGCTGTCTGAGTCTCTAAATGGAGCTGTCTGAGTCTGTGAATGGAGCTGTCTGGGTCTCTAAATGGAGCTGTCTGAGTCTGCGAAATGAGCTTTCTGGATCTTTGAATGGAGCTGCCTGGGTTTGTGAATGGAGTTGTCTGGGTCTGTGAATGGAGCTGTCTGGGTCTGTGAATGGAGCTGTCTGAGTCTGTGAATGGAGTTGTCTGGGTCGGTAAATCGAGCTGTCTGGGTCTGTGAATGGAGCTGTCTGAGTCTGTGAATAGACCTGTCTGCGTCTGTGAATGGAGCTGTCTGGGTCTGTGAATGGAGCTGTCTGGGTTTGTGAATGGAGCTGTCTGGGTCAGTGAATGGAGCTGTCTGAGTCTGCGAATGGTGCTGTTTGGGTCTGTGAATGGAGCTGTCTGAGTCTGTGAATGAGCTGTCTGTGTCTGTGAATGGAGCTGTCTGGGTCTGTGAATGAATTGTCTGAATCTGTTCGTGAAATGAGCTGTCTGTTATTTTCAAATCAGCTTTCCATGTCTGTAAATGGAGCTGTCTGGGTTTGTGAATGGAGTTGTCTGGGTCTGCGAATTGAGCTGTCTGAGTCTGTGAATGGAACTGTCTGTGTCTGTGAATGGTGCTATCTAGGTCTCTGAAATGAACTTTCTGAGTCTGTGAATGGAGCTGTCTGAATCTGTGAATGAATCTAACAACAGAAAACGTTGGAAAACTCAGCGGGCCAGGCACAATCCGTGGAGAGAGAAACAGAGTTAACGTTTCAGGTCGAAGAACTATCTTCAATGGAGCTGTCTGGGTCTGTAAATGGAGCTGTCTGACTCCGTGAATGGAGCTCTCTGGGTCAGTGAAATATGCTTTCTCCGTCTGTGAATTGTGCTGTCTGGGTCTGTGAAATCAGCTGCCTGGGTCCGTGAATGAAGCTGACTGGGTCTGTGAATGGAGCTGTCAGAGTCTGTAAATGGAGCTGTCTTGGTCGATGAAATGAGCTGTCTGTGTCTGTGAATGGAGCTGTCTGGGTCTGTGAATGGAGCTGTCTGTGTCTGTGAATTGAGCTGTCAGAGTCTGTAAATGGAGCTGTCTTGGTCTGTGAATGGAGCTGTCTGTTTCTGTGAATGGAGCTGTCTGTGTCTGTGAATTGAGCTGTCAGAGTCTGTAAATGGAGCTGTCTGGGTCTGTGAATGGAGCTGTCTGAGTCTGTGAATGGAGCTGTCTGTGTCTGTGAATTGAGCTGTCAGAGTCTGTAAATGGAGCTGTCTGGGTCTGTGAATGGAGCTGTCTGGGTCTTTGAATGGAGCTGTCTGAGTGTGTAAATTGAGCTGTCTGGGTGTGTGAATGGAGCTGTCTGTTTCTGTGAATGGAGCTGTCTTTGTCTGTGAATTGAGCTGTCAGAGTCTGTAAATGGAGCTGTCTGGGTCTGTAAATGGAGCTGTCTGTGTCTGTAAATGGAGCTGTCTGGGTCTGTAAATGGAGCTGTCTGGTTCTTTAAATGGAGCTGTTTTGGTCTGTGAATGGAGCTGTTTGGGTCTGTAAATGGAGCTGTCTGGGTCTGTAAATGGAGCTGTCTGGGTCTGTGAATGGAGCTGTCTGTGTCTGTGAATGGAGCTGTCAGAGTCTGTGAATGGAGCTGTTTGGGTCTGTGAATGGAGATATCTGTGTCTGTGAATGGGCTGTCTGGGTCTGTGAATGGAGCTGTCTGGGTCTGTGAATGGAGCTGTTTGGGTCTGCGAATGGAGCTTTCTGGGTCTGTGAATAGAGCTGTCTGGGTCTGTGAATGGAGCTGTCTGAGTCTGTGAATGGAGCTGTCTGGGTCTGTGAATGGAGCTGGCTGGGTCTGTGAATGGAGCTTTCTGGGTCTGTGAATGGAGCTGTCTGGGTCTGTGAATGGAGCTGTCTGAGTCTCTGAATGGAGCTGTGTGCCTCTGTGAATTGTGATGTCAGGGTATGTGAATGGGCTGTCTGGGTCTGTGCAATGAGTTGTCTAGGTCTGTGAATGGAGTTGCATGGGTCTGTGAATGGAGCTTTCGGAGTCTGCGAAAAGCGTTGTCTAGTTCTGTGAATGGAGATGTCTGGGTCTGTGCATTGAGCTGTCTGAGTCTGTGAATGGACCTGTCTCGTTCTGTGAATGGAGATGTCTGTGTCTGTGAATGGAGCTGTCTGGGTCTGTGAATGAGCTGTCTTGGTCTGTGAATGGAGCTGTCTGAGTCTGTGAATGGAGTTGTCTGGGTCTGTGACTGAAGCTGTCTGAGTCTTTAAATGGAGCTGTCTGGGTCTGTGAATGGAGCTGTCTGTGTCTGTGAATGGAGCTGTTTGGGTCTGTGAATGGAGCTGTCTGGGTCTGTGAATGGAGCAGTCTGGTTCTGTGAATGGAGTTGTCTGGATCTGTGAATGGAGCTGTCTGTGTCTCAAAATGGTGCTGTTTGGGTCTGTGAATGGAGCTATCTGTGTCGGTGAATGAGCTGTCTAGGTATGTGAATGGAGCTGTCTGGGTCTGTGAATGGAGCTGTCTGGATCTGTGAATGGAACTGTCTGTGTCTGTGACTGAACTGTCTGGGTCTGGGAAATGTGCTGTCTGGGTCTGAAAATGGAGTTGTATGGGTCTGTGAATAGAGCTGTCTGACGTTGTTAATGGAGCTGTCTGGGTCTGTGACCTGAGCTTTCAGAGTCTTTGAAGTCAGCCGTCTGGATCTTTGAATGGAGATGTCTGAGTGTCTGAAATGAGCTTTCTGAGTCTCTGAATGGAGATGTCTGGGTCTGTCAAATGAATTGTCTGAATCTGTTCGTGAAATGAGCTGTCTGTTTATTTCAAATCAGCTTTCCATGTCTGTGAATGTTGCTATCTGTTTCTGTGAATGGAGCTGTCTGAGTCTGTGAATTGAGCTGTCTGAGTCTGTGAATTGATCTGTCTGGGTCTATGAATGAAGCTGTCTTGGTCTGTGAATGGAGCTGTCTGAGTTTCTGAATGGAACTGTCTGTGTTTGTGAATGGAGCTGTCTGGATTTGTGAATGGAACTGTCTGAGTCTCTGAATGGAGCTGTCTGGGTCTGTGAATAGAACTGTCTGGGTCTGTGAATGCAACTGTCTGTGTCTGTGAATGGTGCTATCTCGGTCTCTGAAATGAACTTTCTGAGTCTGTGAATGGAGCTGTCTGAATCTGTGAATGAATCTAACAACAGAAAACGCTGGAAAACTCGTCGGGCCAGGCACAATCCGTGGAGAGAGAAACAGAGTTAACGTTTCAGGTCGAAGAACTATCTTCAATGGAGCTGTCTGGGTCTGTAAATGGAGCTGTCTGACTCTGTGAATGGAGCTCTCTGGTTCAGTGAAATATGCTTTCTGCGTCTGTGAAATGTGCTGTCTGGGTCCGTGAATGGAGCTGTCTGTGTCTTTGAATGGAGCTGTCTGTGTCTGTGAATTGAGCTGTCAGAGTCTGTAAATGGAGCTGTCTTGGTCGATGAAATGAGCTGTCTGTGTCTTTGAATGGAGCTGTCTGTGTCTGTGAATTGAGCTGTCAGAGTCTGTAAATGGAGCTGTCTTGGTCTGTGAATGGAGCTGTCTGTTTCTGTGCATGGAGCTGTCTGTGTCTGTGAATTGAGCTGTCAGAGTCTGTAAATGGAGCTGTCTGGGTCTGTGAATGGAGCTGTCTGAGTCTGTGAATGGAGCTGTCTGTGTCTGTGAATTGAGCTGTCAGAGTCTGTAAATGGAGCTGTCTGGGTCTGTGAATGGAGCTGTCTGGGTCTTTGAATGGAGCTGTCTGAGTGTGTAAATTGAGCTGTCTGGGTGTGTGAATGGAGCTGTCTGGGTCTGTGAATGGAGCTGTCTGTGTCTGTGAATTGAGCTGTCAGAGTCTGTAAATGGAGCTGTCTGGGTCTGTGAATGGAGCTGTCTGTTTCTGTGAATGGAGCTGTCTTTGTCTGTGAATTGAGCTGTCAGAGTCTGTAAATGGAGCTGTCTGGGTCTGTAAATGGAGCTGTCTGTGTCTGTAAATGGAGCTGTCTGGGTCTTTAAATGGAGCTGTTTTGGTCTGTGAATGGAGCTGTTTGGGTCTGTAAATGGAGCTGTCTGGGTCTGTGAATGGAGCTGTCTGTGTCTGTGAATGGAGCTGTCAGAGTCTGTGAATGGAGCTGTTTGGGTCTGTGAATGGAGATATCTGTGTCTGTGAATGGGCTGTCTGGGTCTGTGAATGGAGCTGTCTGGGTCTGTGAATGGAGCTGTTTGGGTCTGCGAATGGAGCTTTCTGGGTCTGTGAATAGAGCTGTCTGGGTCTGTGAATGGAGCTGTCTGAGTCTGTGAATGGAGCTGTCTGTGTCTGTGAATGGAGCTGGCTGGGTCTGTGAATGGAGCTTTCTGGGTCTGTGAATGGAGCTGTCTGGGTCTGTGAATGGAGCTGTCTGAGTCTCTGAATGGAGCTGTGTGCCTCTGTGAATTGTGATGTCAGGGTATGTGAATGGGCTGTCTGGGTCTGTGCAATGAGTTGTCTGGGTCTGTGAATGGAGTTGCATGGGTCTGTGAATGGAGCTTTCGGAGTCTGCGAAAAGCGTTGTCTAGTTCTGTGAATGGAGATGTCTGGGTCTGTGCATTGAGCTGTCTGAGTCTGTGAATGGAGCTGTCTGGGTCTGTGAATGAGCTGTCTTGGTCTGTGAATGGAGCTGTCTGAGTCTGTGAATGGAGTTGTCTGGGTCTGTGACTGAAGCTGTCTGAGTCTTTAAATGCAGCTGTCTGGGTCTGTGAACGGAGCTGTCTGTGTCTGTGAATGGAGCTGTTTGGGTCTGTGAATGGAGCTGTCTGGGTCTGTGAATGGAGCTGTCTGTGTCTGTGAATGGAGCTGTCTGGGTCTGTGAATGGAGCTGTCTGGTTCTGTGAATGGAGCTGTCTTGATCTGTGAATGGAGCTGTCTGTGTCTGTGAATGGTGCTGTTTGGGTCTGTGAATGGAGCTATCTGTGTCGGTGAATGAGCTGTCTAGGTATGGGAATGGAGCTGTCTGGGTCTGTGAATGGAGCTGTCTGGATCTGTGAATGGAACTGTCTGTGTCTGTGAATGAGCTGTCTGGGTCTGGGAAATGTGCTGTCTGGGTCTGAAAATGGAGTTGTCTGGGTCTGTGAATGGAGCTGTCTGACGTTGTTAATGGAGCTGTCTGGGTCTGTAACCTGAGCTTTCAGAGTCTTTGAAGTCAGCCGTCTGGATCTTTGAATGGAGCTGTCTGAGTGTCTGAAATGAGCTTTCTGAGTCTCTGAATGGAGATGTCTGGGTCTGTCAAATGAGTTGTCTGAATCTGTTCGTGAAATGAGCTGTCTGTTTATTTCAAATCAGCTTTCCATGTCTGTGAATGTTGCTATCTGTTTCTGTGAATGGAGCTGTCTGAGTCTGTGAATTGAGCTGTCTGAGTCTGTGAATTGATCTGTCTGGGTCTATGATTGGAGCTGTCTTGGTCTGTGAATGGAGCTGTCTGGATCTGTGAAATAAACTTTCGGAGTCTGTGAATGGAGCTGTCTGAGTTTCTGAATGGAACTGTCTGTGTTTGTGAATGGAGCTGTCTGGATCTGTGAATGGAGCTGTCTGAGTCTCTGAATGGAGCTGTCTGGGTCTGTGAATAGAACTGTCTGGGTCTCTGAATGTAACTGTCTGTGTCTGTGAATGGTGCTGTCTGGGTCTGTGAATGCAACTGTCTGTGTCTGTGAATGGTGCTATCTCGGTCTCTGAAATGAACTTTCTGAGTCTGTGAATGGAGCTGTCTGAATCTGTGAATGAATCTATCAACAGAAAACGCTGGAAAACTCTTCGGGCCAGGCACAATCCGTGGAGGAAGAAACAGAGTTAACGTTTCAGGTCGAAGAACTATCTTCAATGGAGCTGTCTGGGTCTGTAAATGGAGCTGTCTGACTCTGTGAATGGAGCTCTCTGGGTCAGTGAAATATGCTTTCTCCGTCTGTGAAATGTGCTGTCTGGGTCCGTGAATGGAGCTGCATGGGTCTGTGAATGGAGCTTTCGGAGTCTGCGAAATGCGTTGTCTAGGTCTGTGAATGGAGATGTCTGGGTCTGTGCATTAAGCTGTCTGAGTCTGTGAATGGAGCTGTCTCGTTCTGTGAATGGAGATGTCTGTGTCTGTGAATTGAGCTGTCTGAATCTGTGAAATGAGTGGTCTGGGTCTGTGAAGGGAAATGTCTGGGTATGTGAAATGAACTTTCTGTGTTTGTGAAATGAGCTGTCTTGGTTTTTGAAATCAGCTTTCCATGTCTGTGAACGGAACTGTTTGGGTCTGTGAAATCACAGAATCACAGAATCCCCTAATGCAGATAGATGCCATTTCGGCCCATCGAGCCTGCACCGACACATATCCCACCCTATCCCCGTAACCCCACGTATTTAATCCCCCTAACACTAAGGGTCAATTTATCATAGCCAAATCAACCTAACCCGCACATCTTTGGACTGTCTGGGTCTGTGAATGGAGCTGTCTGGATCTGTGAATGGAGCTGTCTAGGTCTGTAAAGTGAGCTGTCTGGGTCTGTGAATGGAGCTGTCTGGGACAGTCAAATGAGCTTTCTGAGTCTGTGAAACGATCTGTCTTGGTCTGTGAATGGTGATGTCTGGGTCTGTGAAATGATCTATCTGGTTCTGTGAATAGAACTGTCTGTGTCTTTCAATGGAGCTGTCTGGGTCTGTGAATGGAACTGTCTGGGTCGTTGATTGGTGCTGTCTGTGTCAGTGAAATTAGCTGTCTGGGTCTGAGAATGGAGTTGTCTGGGTCTGTGAATAGAGCTGTCTGAGTCTGTGAATGGAGCTGTCTAGGTCTGTGAATGGAGCTGTCTTAGTCTGTGAATGGAGCTGTCTGGGTCTGTGTCATGAGCTTCCTGAGTCTTTGAAGTGAGCTGTCTGAGTCTGTGAATGGAGCTGCCTGGGTCTGTGAATGGAGCTCTCTGTGTCTGTGAATTGAGCTGTCTGAGTCTGTGAATGGAGCTGTCTGGATCTGTGAATGGAGATGTCTGGGTCTGTGAATGCATCTATCTGGGTCTGTGTATTTAGCTGACTGAGTCTCTGAAATGAGTTGTCTGTGTCTGTGAGTGGAGACGTCTAGATCTGTGAAATTAACTTTCTGTGTTTTTGAAATGAGCTGTCTGGGTTTTTGACATCAGCTTTCCATGTCTGTGAATGTTGCTGTCTGTTTCTGTGATTGGAGCTGTCTGAGTCTGTGAATGGATCTGTCCTAATCTGTGAATGGAGCTGTCTAGGTCACTGAAATGAACTTTCTGAGTTTGTGAAATGAGTTGTCTGTGATTTTGAAATGAGCATTTTGGGAAGATTAACAAGGCAAGGGAATACACAATGAATGGTAGGACCCTAGGAAGGAGGGAGGTTCAGAGGGACCTTGGTGTGCATGTACATAGATCCCTGAAGGCAGCAGGAGAGGTAGAAAAGGTGTTTAAAAAGGCATATGGGATACTTGCCTTCATTCGCCGAGGCATAGAATATAAGCGCAGGGAGGTTACGACGGAGCTGTACAAAACGCTAGTTCGGCCACAGCTGGAATACTGTGTGCAGTTCTGGTCGCCACACTATAGGAAGGATGTGATTGTATTTGAAAGGGTGCAGAGGAGATTCACCAGGATGTTAACTGGGCTGGAGCGCTTCAGCTATGAAGAGAAACTGGACAGGCTGGGGTTGTTTTCCTTAGAGCAGAGAAGGCTGAGGGGGGAACTTGATTGAGGTGTACAAAATTATGAGGGACATTGATACGGTAGATAGAAAAGAACTTTTCCCCTTAGTAGAGGGGTCAATAACCAGGGGGCATAGTTTCAATGTAAGGGGCAGAAGGTTTAGAGGGGATTTGAGGAAAAACGTTTTCACCCAGAGGGTGGTTGGAATCTGGAACTCACTGCCTGAAAGGGTGGTAGAGGCAGGAACCCTCACAGCATTCAAGAAGCATTTAGATGAGCACTTGAAATGCCATAGCATACAAGGCTACGGACCAAGTGCTGGAAAATGGGATTAGAATAGATAGGGCTTCATGGCCGGCGCGGACACGATGGGCCAAAGGGCCTCTTTCTGTGCTGTATAAATCTATGACTCTGTGACTATGACTATGACCTTGTCCCCAGGAATATTTGGTACCCAATCCTTCCCTTTTTTGAGCATGTCTCCATTATCATCACGACAACATATTGCCATGTGGCCTGCAGCTCACCAACCTTATTAACCACACTTCATGCATTTACCCACATGCACTATAAACCTGTCTTGTATTCTCTTAGTCTGACCCCACATAGGACCTTATTATTTCTTACTCTTGTGCTATCCGTCTCTGCCAATCCTTTGTGTACCTTGATTCTCCTTTCTAATGCTACATCCTGGTGCCCACCCACTGCCAAATTAGTTTAAAACCTCCCCAACACTCCGAGCAACCCCTCCCCCTCCCCGTCGAGGCCATTGGTTTCGGCCCTGTTGAGGTGCAAACTTTCAGGCCTGTACAGGTCCCACCTCCCCGAGAACCGGTCCCAATGACCCAGGAATCGAAAGCACTCCCTAATGCACCATCTCTCCAGCCATTCATTCATCTGCTCTATCCTCCTATTTCTATACTCACCAGCACAGGCACCGGGAGTAATCCGAACATAACTACCTTTGAGGTCCTGATTAATCTCTTTCCCAGCTCCCTAAAATCTGCCTGCAGGTCGTCATCCCTCTTTCTACATATGTCATTGGTACCGATATTGACCACGACCTCTGGCTATTCAACCTCCCTCCTCAGAATGTTCTTCAGTCCTTGACCCTGGCACCAGGGAGGAAACATACCATCCTGGAGTCACGTCTGCGGCCGCAGAAACGATTGTCTATTCCCCTAACTATTGAATCCCCGATCACTATTGCTTTCCTGATCTTTCTCCTCCCCTGCCCCACCCCCCATTGTAGAGCTGATCCACCCGTGGCGCTCTGGACTTGGCTCTGGCTGTACTCGCCAGAGGAACCAACTCCCACTCCAGTATGTACCACTGAATACCGGTTAGAGAGTGAGATGCACTCAGGAGACTCCTGCACTACCTGCCTGGTCCACCTTGTCTGTCTGGCGGTCACCCATTCCCTCTCTGCCTGCACACTCTTAGGTTGCGGGGTGACCATCTCCTGAAACGTGCTATCCACGTAGCTCTCAGCCTCACGGATGCACCGCAGTGACGCCAGTTGCTGTTCAAGCTCCTAAACCCGGAGTTCGAGCTCCTCCAGCTGACGACACTTCCTGCACATGTGATTGTCCAGGACACGGGAAGTGTACTGGAGTTCCCACATGGCACAAGATGTGTATTCCACGGGAATGAGGTGCCCTGCCATGCCTTTATCTAATAGACCACTAATAACTTAACAGAAATAAACACAAGACTTTTAAATTTATATTTAGAATTCGCATTGTTAAACTGTTCAAATAATCTGTACAATGAGTTGTTGTTAGCCTGGTAACGACCTCATGGTGTCTGGCAAGTGATATCCCATGCACTGTGACTTTGTGGGAACAGGAGATTACAGGACTTTGGACCAGAAGGTGGTGGGCGGGTCTGTCTACTCGTTAGAGGAACTGTATTAGTTTGAGGAGCTGTATTAGTTTGAGGTACTGTATTAGCTTGAGGGGCTGCATTAGTTTGAGGGGGTATAATAGTTTGATAAGCTGTATTAGTTTCAGGTGCTGCATTAGTTTGAGGGGCTGTATTAGTTTGGGGAACTGTATTAGTTTGAGGAGCTCTATTAGTTTGAGGGGCTGTATCAGTTTGAGGTACTGTATTAGTTTGAGGTACTGTATTAGTTTGAGGGTCTGTATTAGTTTGAGGGGCTGTATTAGTTTGAGGGGCTGTATTAGTTTGAGATACTGTATTAGTTTGAGGATCTGTATTAGTTTGACAGGGTTGTATTAGTTTGAGGGGCTGTATTAGTTTGAGGAGCTGTATTAGTTTGAGGGTCTGTATTAGTTTGAGGGGCTGTATTAGTTTGAGGAGCTGTATTAGTTTGAGGGTCTGTATTAGTTTGAAGGGGGTATTAGTTTGAGGTACTGTATTAGTTGAGGAGCTCTATTAGTTTGAGGAGCTGTATTAGTTTGATGGTCTGTATTAGTTTGAGGGGCTGTATTAGTTTGAGGAGCTGTATTAGTTTGAGGGCTGTATTAGTTTGAGGAGCTGTATTAGTTTGAGGGGCTGTATTAGTTTGAGGGGCTGTATTAGTTTGAGGAGCTGTATTAGTTTGAGGAGCTGTATTAGTTTGATGGTCTGTATTAGTTTGAGGGGCTGTATTAGTTTGAGGTGCTGTATTAGTTTGAGGGGCTGTATTAGTTTGAGGGGTTGTATTAGTTTGAGGGTCTGTATTAGTTTGAGGGTCTGTATTAGTTTGAGGGTCTGTATTAGTTTGAGGGGCTGTATTAGTTTGAGGGGCTGTATTAGTTTGAGGGGCTGTATTAGTTTGAGGTACTGTATTCGTTTGAGGGGCTGTATTAGTTTGAGGGGCTGTATTAGTTTGAGGGGCTGTATTAGTTTGAGGGTCTGTATTAGTTTGAGGAGCTGTATTAGTTTGAGGGTCTGTATTAGTTTGAGGGGCTGTATTAGTTTGAGGGGCTGTATTAGTTTGAGGGGCTGTATTAGTTTGAGGTGCTGTATTAGTTTGAGGGGCTGTATTAGTTTGAGGGGCTGTATTAGTTTGAGGGACTGTATAATTTTCAGGGGCTCTATTAGTTTGAGGGGCTGTATTAGTTTGAGGGGCTGTATTAGTTTGAGGTAATGTATTAGTTTGAGGTACTGTATTAGTTTGAGGTACTGTATTAGTTTGAGGATCTGTATTAGTTTGAGGGGCTGTATTAGTTTGAGGTTCTGTATTAGTTTGAGGTACTGTATTAGTTTGAGGTGCTGTATTAGTTTGAGGGGCTGGATAAGTTTGAGGGGCTGTATTAGTTTGAGGGGCTGTATTAGTTTGAGGGTCTGTATTAGTTTGAGGGGCTGTATTAGTTTGAGGGGCTGTATTAGTTTGAGGAGCTGTATTAGTTTGAGGTATTGTATTACTATGAGGTGCTGTATTAGTTTGAGGTACTGTATTAGTTTGAGGTGCTGTATTTGTTTTAGTTTCTGTTTTAGTTTGAGGTGCTGTATTAGTTTAAGGAGCTGTAATAGTTTGAGGTATTGTATTAGCTTGAGGTACTGTATTAGTTTGAGGGTCTGTATTTGTTTGAGTGCTGTATTAGTTTGAGGGTCTGTATTAGTTTGAGGTGCTGTATTAGTTTTAGGGTCTGTATTAGTTTGAGGAGCTGTATTAGTTTGAGGGTCTGTATTAGTTTGAGGGTCTGTATTATTTTGAGGAGCTGTATTAGTTTGAGGTACTGTATTAGTTTGAGTTACTGTATTACTTTTAAGGGGCTGTATTAGTTTGAGGTACTGTATTAGTTTGAGGTACTGTATTAGTTTGAGGAGCTGTATTATTTTGAGGTACTGTATTAATTTGAGGGGCTGTATTAGTTTGAGGTGCTGTATTAGTTTGAGGAGCTGTATTATTTTGAGGTACTGTATTAATTTGAGGGGCTGTATTAGTTTGAGGTACCGTATTAGTTTGAGGTACTGTATCAGTTTGAAGATCTGTATTTGTTTGAGGTACTGTATTAGTTTGAGGGGCTGTATTAGTTTGAGGTACTGTATTAGTTTGAGGGGCTGTATTAGTTTCCGTTACTGTATTAGTTTGAGGAGCTGTATTAGTTTGAGGGGCTGTATTAGTTTGAGGCACTGTATTAGTTTGAGGGTCTGTATTAATTTGAGAGGCTGTATTAGTTTGAGGTTCCGTATTAGTTTGAGGGGCTGTATTAGTTTGAGGTACTGTATTAGTTTGAGGTACTGTATTAGTTTGAGGGGCTGTATTAATTTGAGAGGCTGTATTAGTTTGAGGTTCTGTATTAGTTTGAGGTGCTGTATTAGTTTGAGGGTCTGTATTAGTTTGAGGGTCTGTATTAGTTTGAGGTAATGTATTAGTTTGAGGTATTGTATTAGTTTGAGGGGCTGTATTAGTTTGAGGGGCTGTATTAGTTTCAGGTACTGTATTAGTTTCAGGTACTGTATTAGTTTGATGTACTGTATTAGTTTGAGGTACTGTATTTGATGAGGGGCTGCATTAGTTTGAGGATCCATCGACACAAATTCAACACTTTCATTGTTTAACTAAATGGCCACAGTTAAGGCGGACAGCCACATCCCAGAGTGGAGCAGAGCAGCCCTGAGAGGACACTCTAACTTTTGGAATTTAATTACTGAATGGCCACAGCAGAGCGAAGGAAATCACCGAAACAATATGAGGTCCAGAGATTGGTGGTGTTTGAAACAACAACCCCATTGCTGGGAGAATACAGCTGGCAATTTTCATTAGTTAATACATGTGACCAGAATTCACCGGTCTTTGGGGTTTTCAATTACAATCTCAGCACTAAATATATTCCATCACAACAGGGAATTAACTCGGCTGTCGTCATCTGTTTGTTCAAATGTTTTTTTAAATAATATTTTCAGTGATGTTGCAACCTCAATCTCCCCGTGGAGATCCCGCAGGGTATAAATGAAAGGCTCTGGGAATGTCCCGCCTCAGAGTTTAATTCAGAGAGATTGCCTGCAGCACGAAGGGACACATCGCTTCACACAGAAAATGCTTCAGCCAATTCAACATGTGGAGAAAATATACTACGTGATCATTGCCGTCATTGGTTTTCCTGGTAAGTGATTATAACCATTGAAGTTGTTTAAATCTGTGTGTGAGCTGGTCTCTGGTTTTGCTATGTGACTGCTAATGTTACATCCTGATCCAGTGGTCACCGTTATACAGACACCCGATCAGTGATAGCATTTCGTTTAGACAAATGTACTGAATTATGTAAGGTTTTATTCCATTGCCTCAACTGAAAGTAAAACTCTGTTTGTAACTCACGGGCTCGCTGTGTTATGTAGTTATTGACTTTCGTGTAATATTGTGTACTGTTGAATCAGACCTCAGTGTAAGGAACTCTCTGAGAGAAGGTATTAGTGGAAGGGACTGTCACTGTAGAACTACTGAGTGTGGGTCACTAACCGGAGTGGAACACCTGACCCCAGTGGCCATGTATTACTGGGAGTATCTGTCACTGTAGAAATGTACTGAGTGTGGGTCACTAACCGGAGTGGAGCACCTGACCTCAGTGGCCATGTATTACTGGGAGTATCTGTCACTGTAGAATTGTCCTGAGTGTAGGTCCCTAACTGGAGTGGAACACCTGACCCCAGTGGCCATGTATTACTGGGAGTATCTGTCACTGTAGAATTGCACTGAGTGCAGGTCACTAACCGGAGTGGAACACCTATAGACTCTGGAACAGCTCCCATGGATTGGAGGGTAGCTAATGTAACCCCACTATTATAAAAAGGTGGTAGAGAGAAAATGGGGAATTATAGACCGGTAAGACTGACATCGGTAGTGGGGAAAATGCTAGAGTCCATTATAAAAGATGTAATAGCAGAGCACTTGGTAAACAGTGACAGGATCAGACAGTCAACATGGATTTACAAAAGTTAAATCATGTTTGACTAATCTACTGGAATTATTTGAGGATGTAACTGGTAGAATAGATTAGGGAGAACCAGTGGATGTAGTGTATTTGGAATTTCAGAAGGCTTTCGATAAGGTCCCGCATAAGAGATTAGCGTGCAAAGTTAAAGCACACGGGATTGGGGGTAAGGTACTGTCTTGGATAGAAAACTGATTGGCAGACAGGAAGCAGAAGTTGAAATAAACGGGACTTTTTCCGAGTGGCAGGCAGTGACTAGTGGGGTACTGCAGGGATCGGTGCTAGGACCCCAGTTATTCACAATATATGTTAATGATCTAGACGAGGGAACCAGATGTCATATCTCTAAGTTTGAAGATGACACACAACTGGGTGGGCGTGTGTGCTGTGAGGAGGATGCAGAGAAACTTCAGTATGATTTGGACAGGTTGGGTGATTGGGCAGATGCACGGCAGATGCAGTATAATGTGGATAAATGCGAGGTTATCCACTTTGGGGGCAAAAACAGGAAGGCAGATTATTATCTGAATGGCAATAGATTGGGAAAAGGCGAAGTGCAACGAGACCTGGGTGTCCTTGTGCACAAGTCGCTGAAGGTAAGCATGCAGGTGCAGCAGGCGGTTAAGAAGGCAAATGGTATGTTGGCCTTCATAGCGAGAGGATTCGAGTACAGGAGCAAGGATGTCTTGCTGCAGTTGTACAGGGCCTTGGTGAGACCACACATTGAATATTGTGTGCAGTTTTGGTCGCCTTATCAAAGGAAAGATGTTCTTGCCATGGAGAGAGTGCAGCGAAGATTCACCAGACTGATACCTGGGATGGCAGGAATGACGTATGAAGAGAGATTGGGTCGATTGAGCTTGTATTCGCTAGAACTTAGAAGAATGAGAGGGGATCTCATTGAAACTTATAACATTCTAACAGGACTAGACAGACTAGATGCAGGAAGGATGTCCCCGATGGTGGGGGAGTCCAGAACCAGGGGTCACAGTCTAAGGATAAGGGGTAAGCCATTTAGGTTTGAGATGAGGAGGAATTTCTTCACCCAGAGAGTGGTGAACCTGTGGAATTCTCTACCACAGAAGACAGTTGAGTCCAATTCATTAAATATATTCAAGAAGGAGCTAGTTATATTTCTTAAGGCTAAGGTGATCAAGGAATATGGGGAGAAAGCAGGGACAGGGTACTGAATTTGGATGATCAGCCATGATCGCATTGAATGGCGGAGCAGGCTCGAGGGGCCGAATGGCCTACTCCTGCTCCTATTTTCTATGTTTCTATCCCAGTGGCAGGAAACGGCTATTGAGGTCGATGATCAGCCATGATTTTATTGAATGGCGGAGCTGGTTCGAGGGGCCGAATGGGCTACTCCTGCTCCTATTTCTTATGTTCTTATGTTCATATATAAGTTGAAATGCATTGATAATGCTTTGTTTCCTACTGAACTGCACCAACAGAAACAGATGTTAACTAATTACTGACAGGTAAACAGCAGTACAGCAGTGTTACAGTATTCAAATCCTCTCTATATTGACTTATTCTTACTCTAAGTAGAGTTATTGTAAATACTTTAATTGTTTTGGTGCTGATTAATCACCTTCCCCCAACACCGCCCTGAGAATCTGTGGTTCATGAGCACTGAATTTCATTATGTTACATAGAAGCATCGAAGATAGGAGCAGTAGCTTAGACTGTGACCCCTGGTTCTGGACTCCCCCGCCATCGGGAACATCCTTCCTGCATCTAGACTGTCTAGTCCTGTTAGAATTTTATAAGTTTCAATGAGATCCCCTCTCATTCTTCGAAACTCTAGCGAATATAAGCCTAATCGACCCAATTTCTCTTCATATTTTATTCCTGCCATCCCAGGTATCAGTCTGGTAAATCTTCGCTGCACTCCCTCCATGGCAAGAACATCCTTCCTCAGATAAGGCGACCAAAACTGCACACAATACTCAAGGTGTGACTCACCAACTTGTACAAATGCAGCAATACATCCTTGCTCCTGTACTCGAATGCTCTCGCTATGAAGGCCAACATACCATTTGCCTTCTTATACGCCTGCTGCACCTGCATGCTTACCTTCAGCGACTGGTGCACAAGGACTCCCAGATAACGTTGCACTTCCCCTTTTCCCAATCTATTGCCGTTCAGATAATAATCTGTCTGACTGTTTTTGCAACCAAAGTGGATAACCTCGCATTTATCCACATTATACTGCAACTGCCATGCATCTGCCTAATCACCCAAACTGTCCAAATCATACTGGAGTTTCTCTGCATCCTCCTCACAGCACACACGCCCACCCAGATTTGTGTCGTCTGCAAACTTAGAGATATTACATCTAGTTCCCTCGTCTAGATCATTAATATATATTGTGAATAGCTGGGGTCCTAGCAACGATCCCTGTGGTACCCCACTAGTCTCTGCCTGCCACTCGGCAAAAGACCCGTTTATTCCAACTCTTTGCTTCCTGTCTGTCAACCAGTTCTCTATCCAAATCAGTACCTTACCCCCAATCCCATGTGCTTTAACTTTGCACGCTAATCTCTTATGCGGGACCTTATCGAAAGCCTTCTGAAAGTCCAAATACACCACATCCACTATTTCTCCCTTATCTATTCTACCAGTTACATCCTCAAAAAATTCCAGTAGATTAGTCAGGCATGATTTCCCTTTTGTAAATCCATGTTGACTTTGTCCGATCCTGTCACTGTTTTCCAAGTGCTCTGCTATTATATCTTTTATAATGGACTCTAGCATTTTGCACACTACCGATGTCAGTCTTACCGGTCTATATTTCCCCGTTTTTTCTCTACCACCTTTTTTAAATAGTGGGGTTACATTAGCTATGCTCCAATCCATGGGAACTGTTGCAGAATCTATAGAATTTTGAAAGATGACCAGCAATGCATTTACTGAGTGCAAGTCAGCAGAGAGTGCTGAGTTTGGGTAAGTGTGAGTAGTTCTTTAATTGTTAGTTCTCTTTAAATCATTCTTGATAAGAGTACTTAAGCAGTTTAAGTGAAGGGGAAAAGTTAACTATTTGGGATGCTGTTGGTTTAAGAAGAGTAAAACAAGGTTACACTGCAGTAGGAGTAAATTGGCACAGCAGGCAGTGGAAACCAGTTTTCTAATCAATCAGCAGGCGTGACTCATTTGGCTGTAAACAAACAAACAGTAGAAAAAGACCAGTGCTAGTGAGAGCAAGCACTGAGTGCAAGTCAGCAGAGAGTGCTGAGTTTGGGTAAGTGTGAGTTCGGGTGAGTGGGGTGAAGGGTGCTCTTTTCAAACTTTAACTCTGGGTTGTAGTTAATAACGCCTTTCTGGGGCAGAGTGACTGTTGGTAAACCATTTAACTGGTGTAATTTAGAGGGATTGATTTAATTTAAATCCAATTAATTAGAGGGGATACTAGCAGCTATAATCGGGCAGAGAGTGTCCATAACTAAGAATAAAAAATATAATAATTACATAGAATGGAGCAGGTGATGTGTTACTGTTGCAAGATGTGGGAGCCGGTGGACCCCATTGAGGCTCACGGTGATTACATCTGTGACAAGTGTCTGCTGCTACAGGAACTCCAGCTCCGTGTTGATGAGCTGGAATCTGAGCTTCAGACACTGCGACACATCTGAGAGGGGGAGAAGTACCTGGACTTTGTGTTTCAGGAGGTGGTCACACCTATGAAGTTAATTAATTCAGATGTAGCCCATGGTCAGGGACAGGACGGTGTGACGAGTGAGGCAGGTACGGGGATCCAGGAGGTAGTGTTGGAGGAGCCGCAGCCCTTGCTCTTGTCCAACAGGTTCGAGTTTCTTACTCCCTGTGGGGACGGGAGCAGGGACTGCAGGGAGGATGAGCTACCTGGCCACAGAACCGTGGAACGGGGGGCCATTCAAGAGCGGGGAGTAAATAGAAATGTTGTAGTGGTAGGGGATAGTATTATTAGGGGGATAGATAGAGTTCTCTGCAGCCGAGAGCGAGAGTCCCGTCGGCTGTGTTGCCTGCCCGGTGCCAGGGTTAAGGACATCTCCTCTGGGCTGGAAAGAAACTTGCAGTGGGAGGGGGTGGATCCAGTTGTCGTGGTCCATGTTGGTACAAACGACGTAGATAGGACAAGGAAGCCGGTTCTTTTAAAGGAGTATGAGCAGCTAGGGGTCAAATTAAAAAACAGAACCTCAAGGGTAATAATCTCTGGATTATTACCTGAGCCACGAGCGAATTTGGCTGGGACAAATAAAATTAGAGATTTAAATGAGTGGCTCAAAGACTGGTGTGGGAGAAATGGGTTTTGCTTCCTGGGACACTGGCACCAGTACTGGGGCAGGAGGGAGCTGTTCCATTGGGATGGGCTTCACTTGGCCAGTGCTGGGACTAGAGTCCTGGCGGATCATAGAACTAGGGCTGTAGAGAGGGCTTTAACCTAACTAGTGGGGGGAGGTTCCTAGAGAGCAAATAATAAAAATGACAACAGAGAAGGTCATAGACTTAGGTAGCAGTGGGGAAATTAAAAACCAGAGTGTGTCAGGAAGTGGCAGAAGGTATGGAGTAAAAGGTAAAGTAATAAAAAGGGCAAAAGCAGGAACTAAGTGTCACAAAACATATTTGAAAGTTCTCTATCTGAATGCACGTATCATTCGTAACAAAATAGACGAGTTAATGGCACAAATAACTACATATGGGTATGATCTTGTGGCCATTACAGAAACATGGCTGCAGGGTGACAATGCCTGGGAATTAAACATACCAGGTTATTTAACGATCAGGAAGGACAGGCAGGAAGGAAGGGGAGGTGGGGTGGCTATGTTAATAAAGGAAGGAATCACTGTAATACAGAGAAATTATATTGGGTCAAAAGATCAGGATAAAGAAACAGTTTGGGTGGAGATAAGGAATAATAAGGGGGAAAAAACACTAGTGGGCGTAGTCTATAGGCCTCCGAATAGTTGCAACTCTGTTGGACGGAGTATCAATCAGGAAATAGTTGAGGCTTGTAATAAGGGAACATCTATAATTATGGGGATTTTAACTATCATATTAATTGGACAAATCAAATTGGGCAGGGCTGCCTTGAGGATGAGTTCATTGAGTGTATTAGGGATGGGTTTCTTGAGTAGTATGTAACTGAACCGACCAGGTGGCAAGCAACCTTAGATCTGGTCCTGAGTAACGAGACAGGATTAATTAAAAATGTCGTAGTAAAGGATCCCCTTAGAATGAGTGACCATAACATTGTTGAATTCCATATTCAATTAGAGGGTGAGAAGGTCGGCTCTCAAACAAGCGTGCTAAGCTTGAATAAAGGAGACTATGAAGGTATGCGAGCGGAATTGAGTAGAGTGGATTGGGAAAATAGATTAAAGGGTAAGACGATACATGATCTGTGGTGTACATTTAAGGAGTTATTTTACAACTTCCAAAAAATATATATTCCACTGAGAAGAAAAGGGTGTAAAAGAAAAGACAGTCATCCGTGGCTAAGCAAAGAAATTAAGGATAGTATTCGACTAAAAACAAGGGCTTATAAGGTAGCCAAATCTAGTGGGAGGATAGAGGATTGGGAAATCTTTAAAAGACAGCAAAAAATAAAAAAAGATTGATTAAGAAAGGAAAGATAGATTATGAAAGTAAATTAGCAAAAAATATAAAAACAGATAGTAAGAGTTTTTATAGTTATATAAAAAGAAAAAGGGTGGCTAAAGTAAATGTTGGTCTCTTAGAGGATGAGACCGGGAAATTAATGGTGGGAAATATGGAGATGGCAAATACACTGAATGAATAATTTGTATCAGTCTTTACAGTAGAGGAAACTAAGAATATCCCAACACTGGACAAATAGGGGGCTATAGGGGGGGGGGGGGAGGAGCTAAACACGATCAAAATCACTAAGGAAGTGGTACTCGGTAAAATAATGGGATTCAAGGCGGATAAATCACCTGGACCTGATGGCTTACATCCTAGGGTCTTGAGGGAAGTGGCGGTAGGGATTGTGGATGCATTGGTAATAATTTTCCAAAACTCCCTGGACTCAGCAAAGATCCCGGCAGACTGGAAAACTGCTAATGTAACACCCTTATTTAAAAAGGGCAGTAGACAGAAGGCTGGAAACTATAGACCGGTTAGCCTAACATCTGTGGTAGGTAAAATTTTGGAGTCCATTATTAAGGAGACAGTAACGGGACATTTGGATAATCATAATTTAATAGGACAAAGTCAGCATGGTTTTATGAAGGGGAAGTCATGTTTGACAAATTTGCTGGAGTTCTTTGAGGAAGTAACACACAGGGTGGATAAAGGGGAACCAGTGGATGTGGTGTATTTAGAATTCCAAAAGGCTTTTGACAAGGTGCCACACAAAAGATTATTGCTTAAGATAAAAAATCACTGGATTGGTTGTAATATTCTGGCATGGATAGAGGATTGGCAATCTAACAGAGGGCAGAGAGTTGGGATACATGGTTCATTCTCGGACTGGCAATCAGTAACTAGTGGTGTTCCACAGGGGTCAGTGCTGGGTCCCCAACTCTTTACAATCTATATTAACGATTTGGAGGAGGGGACCGAGTGTAACATATCAAAGTTTGCAGATGATACTAAGATGGGAGGGAAAGTAGTGAGTGAGGAGGACATAAAAAATCTGCAAGGGGACATAGTCAGGCTAAGTAAGTGGGCAGAGATTTGGCAGATGGAATACAATACTGGAAAGTGTGAGGTTATGCACTTTGTCAGGAAAAGTAGTAGAGCAAGTTATTATCTAAATGGCAAGAAACTGGAAAGTACTGAAGTACAAAGGGATCTGGAGGTCCTGGTGCACGAAACTCAAAAGGTTAGTATGCAGGTGCAGCAAGTGATTAAGAAGGCCATTGGAATGTTGCCTTTCATTGCTAAGGGGATAGAATATAAAAATAGGGAGGTATTGCTTCAGTTGTACAAGGTATTGGTGAGACCGCACCTGGAATACTGCATACAGTTTTGGTGTCCATACTTAAGAAAAGACATACTTGCTCTCGAGTCAGTACAAAGAAGGTTCACTCGGTTAATCCCGGGGATGAGGGGATGGAAATATGAGGAGAGGTTGGGTAGATTGGGACTGTACTCATTGGAGTTCAGAAGAATGAGAGGCGATCTTATTGAAACATATAAGATTGTGAAGGGGTTGGATTGGGTGGATGCGGGGAGGATGTTCCCGATGATGGGTGAAACTAGAACTAGGTGGCATAGTCTTAGAATAAGGGGCTGCTCTTTCAAAACTGAGATGAGAAGAAACTACTTCACTCAGAGGGTGGTAGGTCCATGGAATATGCTGCCCCCAAAAGCTGTAGAAGCTACATCATTACATAATTTTAAAAGAGAAATAGACAGTTTCCTAGAAGTAAAGGGAATTAAGGGTTACGGGGAGCGGGCAGGAATTTGGACATGAGTCTAGGTTCGGATCGGTCATGGCCCTGTGGGTAGCGTAGCGGGCCCAGGGGCCGTGTAGCCTGATACTGCTCCTATTTCGTGTGTCCAGTTCTGTTATGTTCAGGAGATGGTTCTGAGATAGTAGATTGGCGGTTAGGATCAGATCAGCCATGATCTTATTGAATGGCGGAGCAGGCTCGAGGGGCCAATTGGCCTACTCCTGCTCCTATTTCTTATGTTCTAATGTTCTTACTATGTCTACGGCCACTTCCTTAAGTACCCTAGGATGTAGATTATCAGGCCTTGGGGATTTATCGGCCTTCAATCCAGTCAATATCCCTACAATTGATTTCATTCAATTCCTCCCTCTCATTAGACAGGATAAATATTGGGCTGTGGTTATTGATCCACTTCTGTAACTGATTAAGGTTTGACGAAACAGTTCTTAACTCTGATTCAGAGTCTCTGCACAGGTAACCTGCAACGATCTCTGGCCTTAGCTCAGTGAGGTGTGTCCCTGCGAGGAGAGACATGCATAACTGAAGAACATGTATATCAGGTTTTCATAATACACATATCAGTCCCGAGGGCAGTAAATAATAGCATTAATAAATTGATAAAAATTTAATATATAGGGCAATGCCTCAATAAATAAATCACTTCAATATCCGCAATGATTAAATGAACTGATGAATGTGATTAATTTGTACTCAAGTTACGGAGAACTCCTTAGAATTTACAGCACAAAACAGGCCATTCGGCCACACTAGGTTATGCCAGTGTTTATGCTCCACAGGAGCCTCCTCCCACCCCTCTTCATCTCACCCGATCAGCATAACCTTCTACTGCTTTCTACCTCGTGTACTTCTCTCGCTTACCCTTAAATGCATCTCTGCTATTCGCCTCAAGTACTCCAAGTTGTAGGGAGTTCCACATTCTAACCAATCTCTGAGTAAAGACATTTCTCCTCAATTCCGTATTGGATTTATTAGTGACTCTCTTTTATAATAATCTCCAATTTTGCACTCACGTCACGAGTATAAACATCTACCCTATGTTACCCCTTCAAAATTTAAAGGCCTCTATTAGGCCACCCCTCAGCCTTCTCTTTTGTAAAGAAAGGAGCCCCAGCCTGTTCAATCTTTCCTGATGCTTATAATGTCTCAGTTCTGGTGTCATCCTTGTAAAAATATTACACTTTCTCCTGAGCCTTAATATCCTTTATGTAATATGGAGATCAGAACTGCACACAGTACGCTCAGTGTGGTATAACCAAGGTTCGATATAAGTTTAAGCTAACCTCTTTGCTTTACGATTCTATTCTTCTAGAAATGAACCCCAGTGCTTTGTTTCCATGTTTATGGTCTTGTTAACATGCGTTGCTACTTTAAATGATTAGTTAATCGGTGCCCTTCTACCCCATTCCCGCTCTGATTTCCAAGGAGTATTTGGGAAACTTATTCTTCCTAGCAAAATGCAGTACCTCTCACTTAGCTATATTGAAATTAATTTGCCATTTAAACGCCCTTTCTGCAAGTTTATTAATATCTGCAGGTATTGTGTTGCATTCTTCCTCTGTATTAACTGTACTTCCAATTTGGATTCATCCGCAAATTTTGAATTTGTTCTTCTGCTTCCCGATTCAATAGCGTTTATGTAAATGGTGAACAACAATGATTGCAACGCCGATCCTTGTGGGACATCACTTCTCACCATCCACCTATCTGAGTAAATAGCTTTATCCACTACTCCCTATTTTCTGTTCTTGCAGCCATCTTGCTATCCATTCTGCTGCTTGTCTCCTAACTCCACTTGCTCTGTGATTCAGTCTGCTATGTGGTACCTTATCGAATGGCTTTAAAAAATCAAATATATCTCCTGCATAACCCTTATCTAATCTTTCTGATACTTATTCAAATAATTCACTAAGGTTACTCAAGCAAGACATTCCAAAGGGGGTGCAGGAACAGATGGACCCGGGGGTACATGTACAAAAATCGTTGAAGGTGGCAGGGCAAGTTGAGAAAGCGATTAAAAATGCTTACTGGAATCTTAGCTTTATAAATAGAGGCATAGAGTACAAAAGCAAAGAAGTTATGATAAACATTTATGAAACATTGGTTCGGCCACAACTGGAGTATTGTGTCCAATTCTGGGCACCGCACTTCAGGAAGGGGCATGAAGGCTTTAGAGAGGGTGCAGAAAAGATTCACAAGAATGTTTCCAGGGATGAAGGACTTCAGTTATGTAGATATACTGGAGAAGCTGGGGTTGTTCTCAGTAGAGCAGAGAAGATTGAGAGGAGATTTGATAGAGTGGATCAAAATCATGAGGGTTCTAGACGGAGTAGACAGTGTAGATAGAGAGAAGCTGTTCCCATTGGTAGAACGGTCAAGAACCATAGGGCACAGGTTTTAGGTGATGTGCTGAAGATCCAAAGGTGACATGAGGAAAACCTTTTTAAGGCAGCGTTGGGTTATGATCTGTAATGCACTGCCTGAAAGGGTGGTGCAGGCAGATTCAATCGTGGTTTTCAAATGGAAATGGGATAAGTACCTGAAGGAAAAGAATTGCAGGGCTACGGTGAAAGGGCAGGGATTGGGATTAGCTGCAGTGCATGTGCAGAGAGTGAGCACGGGCTCGACAGGCCGAATGGCCTCCTTCTGTGCTATAACCATTCTATGATTTTCTTTTGGAAAACCTGCTGACTACTCGTTATTATATTTTGTGTTTCTAGATGTTTTTCTGTTACATCTTTGAGTAAGGATTCCATTAACTTTCCTAAAATCGACGTTATGCTAACTGGTCTGTAGATCCATGGAATTGTTCTATCTTCCATTTTAAATACAGGAATAACATTTAAATGGTGAACCACAGTGATCTTCCATTCCCTTCCTCGACTTCTCGATCTTCATTTCAGGGTCTAGGCCATCCACCAATATCTACTATAATCCCACCAACTCCCACAGGAATCTTGAGTAGACTTCCTCCCACCCGGCTTCCTGGAAGGGCTATATTCTATTCTCAAAGTTTCTCCGCCACCGTTGCATATGTTCTGACGATACCACCTTTCACACCAGTGCTTCCGAAATGTCTTCATATTTCCTCAGCCGAGTATTCACCTCCATTGTGAATGCCAGGGCCCTCGACCGTGTCAATCTGCATTGCTCCCATTACCCCTTGTCCTCAGCTTCCACTGCACCAGCCTTCACATTCAACGGATCATCCTCTGCCATTTCCATCATGTTCAGCGAAGGCCAACAACAAACATATCTTCCCCTGCACTCCCATCCCCCCGGCCCTCGCAACACCCTGGTCCACTCTTCCATCACCACTAACATCTGCTCCCCTTCGGGCAACACGGTGGCGTAGTGGTTAGCACTGGTGCCTCACAGCGCCAGGGACCCGGGTTCGAATCTGACCTCGGTGTGACTGTCTGTGTGGAGTTTGCACATTCTCCCCGTGTCTGCGTGGGTTTCCTCCGGGTGCTCCGGTTTCCTCTCACAGTCCAAAAATGTGCGGGTTAGGTTGATTTGGCTATGATAAATTGACCCTTAGTGTTAGGGGGGGATTAAATATGTGGGGTTATTGGGATATGTGTACTGGGGGGATTAAAGCAGGGACAGGGTACTGGATTTGAATGATCAGCCATGATCGTGTTGAATGGTGGAGCAGGCTCGACGGGCCGAATGGCCTACTCCTGCTCCCAGATTCTATGATTCCGCATTTTATTGCCTGCCGGATTCAACACTAAGTTTAAAAACTTCAGATCATAACCTCCGCTCCCGTTTTCTCGGACGACATGTGCTGGTAATGGAGGATGGCTCCACCAGAGCCACTGGGAGTGGAGGAGGTTTGGGCTGGGGCTTGGGGTGGCGATCCCGGTACACGGTCAGCGGGCTGGCCCAAACACCTGGGGTCTACCCAACTTTCTCTGCCACATGTGCCCTACTACCCCTCCCCCTTGTTATTCTGCTGTAACCATTTACACCTCCTCTAGACCCATCTTCTGTTTCTTTAATTGTCCCATTCGCCTTGCACCATCATCCCTTTTGTCATTGAATCACTCCGGCCCTCCAACCAATCACAGAGATTCCTCTTTTTTCTATCCTTATGCTAAAGCACTTTTCTGTGACTCTATCATTGCTTTAATACAGATAATATCTGGAATCGTCCAGTTCTGATGAAAGGTCATGGACCTGAAATGTTAACTCTGTTTCTCTCTGCACAGATGCTGCCTGACCCGCTGAGTGTTTTCAGCATTGTCTTTTTTAATAAATTAAAGCTAGTATTAAGTCAAAGGAGGAAGCTTATAAAGTTGCCAGAAAACACAGTCAGCCTGAGGATTGGGATCTTTTTGAAATCAGCAAAGGGGGACCAAGAAATGGATAAAGAAAGGGAAAATGGAATAAAAGCACAAATCAGAGAAAAATATAAAAACGGATTGTAAAAGCTTCTATAGGTATGTGAAAAGGAAAAGACTGGTGAAGGTAAATGTAGGTCCTTTACAGTCAGAGACGGGAGAATTTATAATGGGGAATGAGGAAATGTCAGAGAAATTAAATAAATACTTTGTTTCTGTCTTCACGGAGGAAGACACAAAAAACCTCCCAGAAATACAAGAAAACCAAGGGTGTGGCGAGAATGAAGAACATAATGAAATTATTATTAGTAAAAAAAACAGTACTAGCAAAATTAATGGGACTAAAAGTTAATAAATCTCAAGGACCGGATGACCTACATCCTAGGGTTTTGAAAGAGGTGGCCATTGGGATAGTGGACGCATTGGTTGTCATCTTCCAAAATTCTATAGATTCTGGAATGGTTCCTGCAGATTGGAGGATAGAAAATGTAACACCGCTTTTTAAGAAAGGAGGGACAGAGAAAAGGGGAACTACAGACCTGCTAGTCTCACATCAGTCTTTGGGAAAATGCTGGAATCTATTATAAAGGATGCAATAACTGGGCACTTAGAAACTAATAGTAAGATTGGGCAGAGTCAACATGGATTTATGAAAGTGAAGGCCTGTTTGACAAACCTATTGGAGTTCTTTGAGGATGTAACTTGTGAAGTAAGTAGACAAAGAAAGGGGAACCGGTAGATGTGGTGCATTTGGATTTTCAGAAGGCCTTCGATAAGGTCCCACACAAGAGGTTGGTGAAAAAAATTAGGGCACTTGGAATTGGGGGTAATATACTAGCATGGATTGAGAATTGGTTAACAGACAGCAAACAGAGTAGGGATAAATGAATCTTTTTCAGGATGGCAGGCTGTGACTAGTGGGGTACCGCAAGGATCGGTGCTTGGGCCCCAGCTATTCACAATCTATATCAATGATTTGGATGATGTGACTAAATGTAACATTTCCAAATTTGCTGATGACACAAAGCTAGGTGGCAGTGTCAGTTGCGAAGAGGATGTGAAGAGGCTTCAAGGGGATGTCGACAGGCTCAGTGAGTGGGCGAGAACATAGCAGATGGATTATAATGTGGATAAATGTGAAGTTATCCACTTTGGTCGAAAAAACGGAAAGGCAGAGTATTTCCTAAATGGTGAAAGATTGGGGAATGCAGATGCTCAAAGGTACCTGGGTGTTCTTGTACATGAGTCACTGCAAGTGAATGTGCAGGTGCAGCAAGCCATTAGGAAGGCAAATGGTATGCTGGCCTTCATTACAAGAGGATACTTGCGTACAGGAGTAAAGAAGTCTTCCTCCAATTCTATAGGGCCTTGGTGAGACCACACCTGGAGTACTGTGTACAATTGTGGTCTCCTTACATAAGGAAGGATATACTTGCCATAGAGGGAGTGCAACGAAGGTTCACGAGATTTATTCCTGGGATGACGGATCTGTCGTATGAGAAGAGATTGAGTAAACTAGGCCTGTATTCTCTTGAATTCAGAAGAATGAGAGGGGTTCTCATTGAAGCATACAAAATTATTACAGGGTTTGATAGGGTGGGTGCTGGGAGAATGTTTCCCTTGGCTGGGGAGTCTAGAACCGGGGGCCACAGCCTTTGGATAAAGGGTAGGCCATTCAGGACAAGGATAAGAAGAAATTTCTTCACACAGAGGGTGGTAAATCTTTCGAATTCTCTACCCCAGAGGGCTGTGGATGCTCAGTCATTGGGTATATTCAAAAGAGGTCGATAGATTCCTGACTAGTAAGGGCATCAAGGGATATGGCGATAAGGCCGGTGAATGGAATTGAGGCAGAAGATCAGCCATGATCTCATTGAATGGCGAAGCAGGCTCGAAGGGTCAAATGGCCGACTCCTGCTCCTATTTCTTATGTTCTTATGTTCTTATCAGAATTAAAGTAGTCTCCGTATTTTGCATCTGCTCATATACTTCCGCCTGGATATTATGAGAGGCGGGTTATGTACGATGGCCGGAAGGTACGGAGTGGATGTGGAATATCAGACAGGATACCAGGAAGTCCAGCTATTCCCGGACGTTGGGGTTTCTTAACTCCACAGCATACGTCCTTCTCCTTGACTGGTTCCCCACCCCGGAAGTCAGCCTGATTGACAGTCGGGCTTCCAGTCGGACGGGGTGGGGGGACTCCGGAGCAGGACCAGGTAGGTCGGATGGATGAAACTGGGTTGGATGGGGCGTCTGATCCCGCGATGTGTCCGATCATGGACCAGGGGATTTGACCTGTCCCGGGGGGTGTGACCGATCCCCGGGGGTTTGACCGGTCCCGGGGGTTTGACCGGTCCTGGTTGATTGACCGGTCCCGGGAGTTTCACCGATCCCGGGGGTTTGACCGGTCCCAGGGGTGTGACCGGTCCCGGGGGTTTGACCGGTCCCAGGGGTTTGACCAGTCCCGGGGGTGTGACCGGTCCCGGGGTTTGACCGGTCCCAGGGGTGTGACCTGTCCCAGGGGTGTGACCGGTCCCGGGTGTTTGAACGATCCCGAGGGTTTGACCGGTCCCGGGGGTTTGACCGGTCCCAGGGGTGTGACGGGTCCCGGGGGTGTGACCGGTCCCGGGGGTGTGACCGGTCCCGGGGTTTGACCGGTCCCAGGGGTGTGACCGGTCCCAGGAGTGTGACCGGTCCCAGGGGTGTGACCGGTCCCAGGAGTGTGACAGGTCCCGGGGGTGTGACCGGTCCCGGGGGTTTGACCAGTCCCGGGGGTTTGACTGCTCCCAGGGGGTTTGAACAGTCCCGGGGGTTTGACCAGTCTCGGGGGCGTGTCCAATCCCCAGGCTTGGAGATGTCCGATCCGGACATAAAAACATAGAAACATAGAAGATAGGAGCAGGAGTAGGACATTCGGCCCCTCGAGCCTGCTCCGACATTCGATGAGATCATTGCTGATCATCCAAACTCAGTACCCTGTACCTGCCTTCTCCCCATATCCCTTGATACCTTTAGCTTTAAGACATATATCTAACTCATTCGTGAATATATTTAATGACTTGTCATCAACTACCTTCTGTGGTAGAGAATTCCACAGGTTCACCACTCTCTGGGTGAAGAAATTCTTCCTCATTTCTTTCCTAAATGGCTTACCCCTTATCCTTAGATTATGACCCCTGGTTCTGGACTTTCCGACCATCGGGAACATTCTTCCTGCATCTAGTTTGTCCAGAACTGTCAGAATGTTATATGTTTCGATGAGATCCAGTCTCATTCTTCTATACTCCAGCGAGTATAAGCCCAATCGTCCCAATCTCTCCTCATATGTCATTCCTGCCATCCCAGGTATCAGCCTTGTGAATCTTCGCTGAACTCCTTCCATGGCAAGAACATCCTTCCTCAGATCAGGCAACCAAAACTGCACACAGTACTCAGGTGTTGTCTCACCAAGACCCTGTACAACTGCAGCAGGACATCCCTGTTCCTATACTCAAACCCTTTCGCTATGAAGGCCAACATACCATTTGCATTCTTCACCGCCTGCTGCACCTGCATGATTACCTTCAGTGACAGGTGCACAAGGACACCCAGGTCTCGTTGCACTTCCCCTTCTCCCAATCTCTTGCCATTCAGATAATAGTCTGCCTTTCTGTTTTTGACACCAAAGTGGATAACCTCGCATTTATCCACGTTATATTGCATCTGCCACGCTTCTGCCCACTCACCCAACCTGTCCAAATCATCCTGGAGTTTCTCGGCATCCTCCTCGCAGCACACACTCCCACCCAGCTTAGTGTCGTCTGCAAACTTGGAGATATTACATTTAGTTCCCTTGTCTAGATCATTAATGTATATTGTGAATAGCTGGGGTCCAAGGACCGATCCCTGCGGCACCCCACTAGTCACTGCCTGCCACTCGGAAAAAGACCCATTAATTCCTACTCTCTGCTTTCTGTCCGCCAATCAGTTCTCTATCCAGATCAATACCTTGCCCCCAATCTCATGTGCCTTAACTTTACACGCTAATCTCTTATGCGGGACCTTATCGAAAGCCTTTTGAAATTCCAAATACACAACATCCACTGGACCCCAGGTTTCCATCCATGGGGGGTTTCGGGCGATGGGTAGAGCTTGGGGGGTGGGGGGCGAAATCATTCCCGAGGCCCAGGAAGCCTGGCCAGCCGTACTTAAACCAGGAAAACAAGTTAAATCAGAGCCTGCCCGCCTCATTAAAATATTTAACTTGCCAACCCGCCTCCTGGGAGCGGTTCGCTCCCCGCTCCCCTGTCCCGTCTCCGTTAAACACGGAAGCGGGCGGGTTGGAGGCGGGTTGTGGTGGGGAGGATATTTTTATATTTTCACCTCTGACCCGACCCCAACCCGCCGGTTTTTGGGGTGTTAAAATCCAGCTCTTACTGTCTGGGCTCAGACACGGAGAATGTGTGATCAGTAATTTCCAGTCTCTTTTCCCTTCTGTGTTTTACAGTGAATTTAGTGGCGATTGTGATCCTGTCCCGGGGAAAGTGCGGGCTCTCCACCTGCACCACTCGCTACCTGGTGGGCATGGCAGCGGCGGATCTCCTGGTCATTGTCACTGAGGTCATACTGAGGCAGATCAATTCGTATTATTTCCCAGTGTCTTTCCTGGACATCACGCCTGTGTGTACTGTTCTCTATGTCCTGACCCGTGCAGCCATGGAATGTTCTGTCTGGTTCACCGTCACTTTCACCTTTGATCGATTTGTGGCCATTTGTTGCCAGAAGCTGAAAACTAAATATTGCACCGGGAAAACAGCAGCTGTGGTTCTGGGAACTACCGGCATTCTGCTCTGTTTAAAAAACGTTCCCTTCTACTTTACAATTCAACCCTGGGTGATATTCCATAATGTGCCGTGGTTCTGTGTCATAATCCCGAGCTTTTATACTGAGCCCGGGTGGGTGGGATTGGACTGGTTTAACACGGTTTTAAACCCATTGCTCCCATTTGCTTTAATTCTGTTGCTCAACGCTCTGACAGTCAGACACATTTTAGTGGCCAGTCGGGTCCGTAAGGGACTGAGGGGTGAGAGCAAGGGAGAGAATGGCAGAGACCCAGAGATGGAGAGCAGAAGGAAGTCTGTGATTTTACTCTTCACCTTATCCGGCAGCTTCATACTGCTGTGGCTGGTCTATGTTATAGAGTTCTTATATTATACCATTACAGGAACAGATCCCGCTTATTACACTGATTCTTTATATATCTTTGGACAAGTCGGAGCTATGCTGCGGAGTTTAAGTTGCTGCACAAACACATTTATTTATGGGGTGACACAGTCCAAGTTCAGAGAGCAGGTGAAGAGGGCGGTGAAATATCCGCTTACCTCAATTATTCAATTCATTATTAATCAGAAATAACTGAGCGCAGCCCAGAGGCGGCTCCCAGTGTTTCCAGCCCAGGAATGCAATATTCAGCCCCAGACCGCCATCCACTGGATTACACCAGCAATCGCTGGAGATCTGAAGATACTGCCAGCGACGGGGCGAGCACTGTGTTTAGGACTCGGCGCTGTTTCTGACTGACATTTCCCACATTGTTTTTCGGGACAGGACCACTAGTTTGCTGCTTTCACTCTGAGCTCTTCTGTAAAGTGTCCCTTCAGCGATTGAGGGCAGCAATTCATTCACTGCTTCCAGAGTAAGAGCCTGGTCAATAGGTAGGCAGACAGAGCGGAGCTGAGCTGCAGTTCAGAGGATTATATTACCTGGAATATACAGCACACAAACAGGCCATTCGGCCCAATCAGTCTGTGCTGGTGTTTATCCTCCATATCAGTCTCCTCTCATTGCATCTACCTCATCTCAGTCTCTCAGAATATCTTTCTATTCCCCTTTCTTGCATTTACTGGTTTAGTTTCATTCTGAAATAATCTAAACTATTTTCCTCAAGCTCTTCTTGTGGTAGTAACATAGAAGATAGGAGCAGGAGTAGGCCATTCGGCCTCTCGAGCCTGCTCCGCCATTCGATGAGATCATGGCTGATCATCCAAACTCAGTACCCTGTACCTGCCTTCTCCCCATATCCCTTGATACCTTTAGCTTTAAGAAATATATCTAACTCATTCTTGAATATATTTAATGACTTGGCCTAAACTACCTTCTGTGGTAGAGAATTCCACAGATTCACCACTCTCTGGGTGAAGAAATTCCTCCTCATTTCTGTCCTAAATGGCTTACCCGTTATCCTTAGATTATGACCCCTGGTTCTGGACTCTCCGACCATCGGGAACATTCTTCCTGCATCTAGTTTGTCCAGACCTGTCAGAATTTTATATGTTTCGATGAGATCCCCTCTCATTCTTCTATACTCCAGCGAGTATAAGCCCAATCGACCCAATCTCTCCTCATATGTCATTCCTGCCATCCCAGGTATCAGCCTTGTGAATCTTCGCTGAACTCCTTCCATGGCAAGAACATCCTTCCTCAGATAAGGCGGCCAAAACTGCACACAGTACTCAAGGTGTGGTCTCACCAAGGCCCTGTACAACTGCAGCAGGACATCCATGTTCCTATACTCAAACCCTTTCGCTATGAAGGCCAACTTACTATTTGCCTTCTTCACCGCCTGCTGCACCTGCATGCTTACTTTCAGCGACTGGTGCACAAGGACACCCAGGTCTCGTTGCACTTCCCCTTCTCCCAATCTATTGCAATTCAGATAATAGTCTGTCTTTCTGTTTTTGACACCAAAGTGGATAACCTCGCACTTATCCACGTTATATTGCATCTGCCACGCTTCTGCCCACTCACCCAACCTGTCCAAATCATCCTGGAGTTTCTCGGTATCCTCCTCGCAGCACACACTCCCACCCAGCTTTGTGTCATCTGCAAACTTGGACATATTACATTTAGTTCCCTTATCTAGACCATTAATGTATATTATGAATAGCTGGGGTCCAAGGACCGATCCCTACGGTACCCCACTAGTCACTGCTTGCCACTCAGAAAAAGACCCATTAATTCCTACTCTCTGCTTTCTGTCCGCCAACCAGTTCTCTATCCAAGTCAATACCTTGCCCCCAATCCCATGTGCCTTAACTTTACACGCCAATCTCTTATGTGGGACCTTATCAAAAGCCTTTTGAAAGTCCAAATACACCACCTCTACTGGTTCTCCCTTATCTATTTTCCCAGTTACATCCTCAAAAGATTCCAGTAGATTGGTCAAGCACGATTTACCTTTTGTAAATCCATGTTGACTTTGTCCGATCCTGTCACTGTTTTTCAAGTGCTCAGCTATTACATCCTTTATAATGGACTCTAGCATTTTCCCTAATACCGATGTCAGGCTTACTGGTCTGTAATTCCCCGCTTTCTCTCTATCACCATTTTTGAATAGTGGGGTTACATTAGCTACCCTCCAATCCATGGGTACAGTTCCAGATTCCATCGAATGTAGTGAGGTCCACATTCTAGCCACTCTGAGTACAGAAATTGCTCCTTATTTCCAAATTGAATTTATTAGTAACTATCTTGTATTTATGACCCCCAAGTGTTGCATTCTCCCACAAGTGTAAACATTCTCTCCACATCTACCCTGTCCAACCCATTCATAATTTTGAAGATCTATATCAGGCCTCTGCAAAGACCTCTCTCTTCTATAGCAGAAAGGCACAACCTGTTCAATCTTTCACGATAGCTGCAATCTTTCAGTTCTGGTGCCATCCACCTAATTATTTGTAAGAACGAAGCTATTGGCCCACTTCACAAACTCCGTTGCCTAAACACCGACTCCATCCCTCTCCTTAGCACCAAAAAATGCTGTTTGCAACCTTGGTGTCGTATTTGACCATGGGATGATCTTCCGACCGGATATTCACTCCATCACCAGGACGGCTTACTTCCACCTCGGTAACATCGCCGAACTTCGCCCCTGCCTCAGCTCATCTGCTGCTCAAACCATCATCCATGCCTTTGGTAGCTCTAGACTTGATAACACCAACTCTCTCCTGGCTGGCTTACCAACACCCACCCTCCATAACTTGAGCTCATCCAAAGCTGTGCTGCCCGTAACCTAACCCACACCAAATCCCGGTAAACCACCACCCCTGTGCTCGCTGACCTACATGTGACTCCCGATCCGGCAATGCCTCCATTTTAAAATGATCATCCTTGCTTTCAAATCCCTACATGGCCTCGCCCTCCCTACCTCTGCAAGCTCCACCAGCCCCACAACACTCCCGAGATCTCTGTGTTCCTCTAATTCTGGCCTCTTTCACATCTCCGATTGTAACCGCTCCACCATTGGCGGCTGTGCTTTCAGCTGCCTGGGCCCGAAGCTCAGGAATCCCCTCCCTGAACCTCTGCTTCTCTAAATTTCCCTCCTCCTTTACGATGCTGCTTAAAACTTACCTCTTTGACTAAGCTTTTGGTCATCTTTCCAGATATCTCCTTATGTGGCTCAGGGTCAGGTGTTGTTCAATATCGCTCCCGTGAATCGCTTGGGTCATTTTACTATGTTAAAGGCGCTATATAAATACAAGTTGTTGTTGTTGTTGTAAGTATTTTTTGCACTTTCTCCAGTTCTTCTATGTCCTTTTTATATTATGGAGACCATAACTATGCTCAGTTCTCTAAGTGTGACGTGACCCGGGTCCTATACATGTTTAATACAATTTACAAAGTATTTACAGGACCGAGACAGGCCATTCGACTCAAAATGTCCATGTTGGTGTCCATGCTCCACACGACCCTCCACCCACCCTCCTTCATCTAACCCAGTAAAAATATCATTCTATTCCTTTCCCCCTTTAAATGTGTCTGTGCTATTAGCATCAACTCCCTTTCCTTTTTGCCTATCTTTCCTGAATATTGAGTACCCCTGGATGTTGAGTTCCCAGCCTTGGCCACTCTGGAGCCATATTTTGGTAATCCCAATCAAATCATATTCGTTTACCTTTATTTGCGCAGCTAATTCATCCACCTTGTTCCGAATGCTCCATGCATTAAGACACAAAGCCTTCAGGCTTGTTTTTTTAACGCTCTTAGACCTATTAGAATTAGTATTTGCTGTGGCCATGTTTGATTTAAACCGTTGTTTTCTCTGACTGCCACTTTTGTTATCGGCCTCAAGATTAAAGGGATATAGGTCTGCAAAGGGATATAGATAGACTAAGTGAGTGGGCAGTAAGATGGCAGATGGAGTATAATGTAGGAAAATGTGAGGTTATTCACTTTGGTAGGAAGAATAGAAAAACAGAATATTTTTTAAATGGTGAGAAACTTACAAATGTTGGTGTTCAGAGAGATTTGGGTGTCCTCATGCAAGAAACACAGAAAGCTAGCATGCAGGTACAGCAAGCAATAAGGAAGGCAAATGGCATGTTGGCCTTTATTGCAAGGGGTTGGAGTATAAGAGTAAGGAAGTCTTACTACAATTGTACAGGGCCTTGGTGAGACCACACCTGGAGTACTGTGCACAGTTTTGGTCTCTTTATCTAAGGAAGGATATACATGCCTTGGAGTAGGTGCAACGAAGGTTCACGAGATTGATTCCTGGGATGAGAGGGCTGTCCTGTGATGAGAGATTGTGTAGAATGGGCCTCTACTCTCTGGAGTTTAGAAGAATGAGAGGTGATCTCATTGAAACATACAAGATTCTGAAGGGGATTGACAGGGTAGATGCTGAGAGGTTGTTTCCCCTGGCTGGAGTGTCTAGAACTAGGGAGCATAGTCTCAGGATAAGGGGTAGGCCATTTAAGACTGAGATGAGGAGGAATTTTTTCACTCGGAGGGTTGTGAATCTTTGGAATTCTCTACCCCAGAGGGCTGTGAATGTTCAGTCTTTGAGTATATTCAAGGCTGAGATAGATAGATTTTTGGACTCTAGGGGAATCAAGGGATATGGAGATCGGGTGGGAAAGTGGAGTTGAGGTGGATGATCAGCCATGATCTTACTGAATGGCAGAGCAGGCTCGAGGGGCCGTGTGACCTACTCCTGCTCCTAATTCTTATGATCTTTCCTTGTGTTCTTAATCTGCCCGGCAACTTTGCTGTCAGTGAAGAGAGACGAGAAAGACCAAAGTGCCGTTTGCCCCTCTCAGTGTGGCCCTGAAGGACTGTGTCCAGGCTGTAGTTCTGTTCCCGCCGTACGATCCTCCCCCCAGATTGTCCTTTCTGAGCTCCAGCCAGGTGATGCTAAACACTCAGGTGGGAACGACAAAAATCCACAACAATGTGTTTAAAGCAAAGCTGATTTATTTGACATATATCCAGAATATTAAACTCCAGCCCAGTTACAGGGGTTATTAACATCAACAGATACAAACCCCAGCTGTCAGTGTGAACACGATTCAGTTCAGGATGTAATTAACAGCACCAATAACACAGAATCCAACCCCTGCAGTCACTTGTGAACTCGCTGGTGTCTCAGCAGGTGGGATGAGTCAGTGAATCCCTTTCCACACTCGGAGCAGGTGAATGGTCTCTCCCCAGTGTGAACTCGCTGGTGTGTCAGCAGGTTGGATGAATGAGTGAATCCCTTCCCACACTCAGAGCAGGTGAATGGCCTCTCCCCAGTGTGAACTCGCTGGTGTGTCAGCAGGTGGGATGACCGAGTGAATCCCTTCCCACACCCGGAGCAGGTGAACGGCCTCTCCCCGGTGTGAGTGCGCTGGTGTACAGTGAGTTCAGATGATCGCCTGAACCCAGTCCCACAGTAAGAGCACCTGAACGGTCTCTTGTCAGTGTGAACACTATGATGGTGTGTCAGGTTCCTGGAACTTTTAAAGCACTTCCCGCAGTCCTGACATTCAAAAGGTCTCTTGTCAGTGTGAACTCGCTGGTGCTGCAGCAGATTGCATGACTGAGTGAATCCCTTCCCACACTCAGTGCAGGTGAACGGCCTCTCCCCGGTGTGACTGCGCTTGTGTCTCGACAGGCAAGAGGATCGGCTGAAGCCTCGTCCACACACAGAACACATGTACGGTTTCTCCCCGCTCTGAACGGTGCTTTCTGCTTCCATGTTCAAAGGTCCTGATGAATCGAGTGACTCTGTCAGATCTTGAAGTGATGTTTGGTTTGAGTTTCCCGTCTGCAAATCCTCCCCTTCTAATACCCTGTAAAATTAATTTAAAACAGGAAAAAGGGAGGGTGAGAGAGAACCCACAAAAACACAAAGGCAGGTTGTGAAATTGAGCTGAATGAATCTGGGAATTTGTGGGGCCGGCACTAGAAAAAAGTGACCATGAAAGCTGCCGGATTGTTGTAAAATTCAACTGGTTCACTAATGTCCTTCAGGGAAGGGAACCCGCCACCCGGTCTGGGCCTACACAAGACTCTGGCCTCTATGGGAGGAGAGAGAGCGAGGTGGGAGGGGTGAAGGAGAGCGACTTAATACATCTGCAACTCGACTAGAACTTTGACAGCACCTCCCAAACACGCGACCTCCACCACCTAGATGGACAAGGGCAGCAGGTGTATGGGAACACCATCACCTCCCAGTTCCCCTCCAAGTCACACACTATCCTGACTTGGGTATATATCGCCATTCCTACTCGGTGTTGCCCAGGGCCTGGCGGCTCTGACTCGGGGCCTGAGACCCGCACTCGGTGTTGCTGAGGGTTCCAACCCTGGGACTGTACATGGGGATTCTAACCCTGGGACTGTACATGGGGATTCTAACCCTGGGACTGTACATGGGGATTCTAACCCTGGGACTGTACATGGGGATTCTAACCCTGGGACTGTACATGGGGATTCTAACCCTGGGACTGTACATGGGATTCTAACCCTGGGACTGTACATGGGGATTCTAACCCTGGGACTGTACATGGGGATTCTAACCCTGGGACTGTACATGGGGATTCCAACCCTGGGACTGTACATGGGGATTCTTACCCTGGGACTGTACATGGGGATTCTAACCCTGGGACTGTACATGGGGATTCCAACCCTGGGACTGTACATGGGGATTCTAACCCTGGGACTGTACATGGGGATTCCAATCCTGGGACTGTACAAGGGGGGCCCAGCTCTGGGGCTCTTCTGTTACAACTGTGTGGGATGTTAACCGTATGTTCTGCTTTTACCAGCGCCTTCTGGAGAGATGGTGAGAAATCCGAAGTGCAGAGAGTCTGAATCAAATAACTGAGTCAATGTTTACTTACCCGGGCACTAGGACCCGGTTGGGAACAGACACTGAAGCCCCGCCCACTCTGTTCACAAACAAGATGTCTGCGCATGCGCTTTGCTACTCACTGACTCAAGATGGCGGCCGTTATCCTGGGCCTGTGACCGGAAGAAGCCCCGAAGCTGCAAACGCGGGACCTTCAGGTTATTATTCGGTGCTTGCGGCCTGCACTAGTTGTTTATGAAGCCTCCCAGCCCACCGCCGGTCCATTACTCCGCTCCGTCCGGTCGCTTTTCACGGATTGATCAGGAGCTCATCAGAGACAACGTCCTCTGAGATGACACGCACCGCGCATGCCCAAACAAGGCGGGTCCTGCGCCTGCGCACTGGGCTCCTCTAGTCCGTGTGCGGCACATTCTCCCCCGCGGTGAATGCTGGGTCAAACCTCCGCCATTGAAAGGCCCCATTAGTGAATAGAACAGAATTTTCCAAGATTTCCTTGAGCACTGAACCATGTTCATGCCCAGCCCGCCCTAATGACAAAATCGAAGCCCAGGCTGCAAGATTCTCAGTTTAGTTTGGTGCTGTGTGAACGGGTGAGCTCCACATCCCGGCTGCTTGCGGGGAATGCCGGTGCGGAGGGCCCAGTGCAGAAGGCCCGGGGAGGAAAGGCTGTGAGATTTTCAACTCGGCGCTGTGTGAACGGGCAGCTCCACACCCCGGCTGCTCGCGGGGAATGCTGGTGCGGAGGGCCCGGTGCAGAAGGCCCAAGGTGGAAGACCCGGAGGAGAGTGGCCTGGGCGGGAGGCCCAGCACGGAGAACCCCAGGCGGGGGGCCCAGGGCGGGGCGGCTGGTCGGCAGAGGTGGAGTCGGGAGATGCGGTTGGTGAGCATTGCTGCACTGGTTCTGAAAGTTGCAGAATGGTTTCGGGCCTTAATGAGTTCCAGCGGCCCAGCATCTGCTCTGCCTGGCGGCAGCTGTGATGCTTTTTCTTGGTCATGGGACCGGTTTATGCGTCGCCATATTGGTGAAGGAAAGACAAATTATTTCCATCTGTAATGTGGCGCGTGAGCGTTTACAAGATGGAAAATGTGAATGGTTAAAAGACGGAAAATAAAAGGAAATTAAAAGACAAAGCAAAGTAATATCAGTAAGGAATGATGAGTATTCTTTGATGGTTAGGTCCTGTGAGCGATAACAGCAAGCAGAAGAAGATTTGAGTGTTCGGTCTTTTTACGGGATTTCAGGAAGTGGATGGCTTCTTTTTCCGTGGAAGGGCTGAAGACTGTGGACATGGTTCGACAACATCAAATGATATGAGTTAATGGATTGCCAATAGGACTGGCGTAGAACTGGTATTTAATTGTTTTGTTGGGAAGGTTTCAGGTTTTCTGTTTGAAAGCAGTTTACTTGAAACTTAATTGATTTTCTGATAAGGATTGTGGGAATTTGCACATGATGATGTATTGGTGGTTATGTAGGAATTTACTTTGAGGTTATTATCTGGTGTTGGTGTGTTTGAAAAGATAAAGTAAATTAATATTGGTAATTTATTGAACGAACGGACGCTCGAGTGAACGAACGGATGAACGATTCGAACAAACGCATTCATGCATATTGGAACTTACACTCGATCGAACGAATGATCACTTGTGCAGTGATAGAACGAACGATTCGAGGGAACGCACGCAGGCGCGCACTTAGACAAATGATATGCACGCACGCATTCAGACATACATATTGGAACTTACACTCGATCAAACGAACGACCTCATGGGGTAGTGGTCGAACGAACGATTCGAGCGAACGCAAGCATGCACATTGGAACTTACACTCGATCGAACGAATGATCACGTGGTGAACGATCAAACGAACGATAATCGAGCGAACGCATGCAGGCGCGCACTTAGACAAATGATACGCACACACGCATTCATACATACATATTGGAACTTACGCTCGATCGAACGAACGAACGCTTGAATGAACGAACGAACAATTGAATGAATGATCGAATGATCGAACGAACAATGCCAGTAGGACTGGCGTAAAAGGGTTTTTTTCTTGGTTTATTGGAATAAATGTTATCTGTAGCATTTAATTGGATTATGATGGTGCTATGTGTTTGTACACTGGTGTTGAAATGGTTTTTGTTTTATGTGGAGTTAACTTTGAGATTTATTATTTTAAATCTAAAAAGTTGTGTGGTATTGTTTAAGGGTATTTGTACTGTAAAGATTATTGATTATTTGTAAAATTAATCATTGCATTTATATTAACTATAAGGCTGTTTTTAAGGCTTTATTTTTTACTGTGATGGATGAATGTAATGGATTTACTATGTAATGGATTTACTATGTAATTGATGAGTTGTACAGGTATTATTGTTTTTGAATAAAAATATTTGAACTATATTCATTCTGGCAGTTAGAGTATGTTTCTGCTGATCTTAATAACCCCTATAACTGGGCTGGAGATTAATGTTCTGTATAAATATTGAATACATCAGCTGTGTTTCAAACTGACAGTCGGTCGAATAGTTGATAAGAGGAGACGAATTGATGTTGTTACAGACTGTTCTATTTTTGGGCCCTTTCTTACTCTAACTTATATCACTTCTCACCTCGTTCATCCTCTACCACATCAAACCCCAAGCTTGTTCCGTTTGAGTACATGGCTTGTGGGTGTCAGAGACTGAACTGCAGTGTCTCACTGTACACTCATCTGACTCACTCGGTGCGGAGGGGAGCGGGCAGATCGGAGGACCTCCTCATAGGACTGCTCCTGGGCCTGGCCAAAAAGGCCATTAACTGGTCCAGGCAGCAGGCGGTCGAGGGGGTTGTTCGGACACATTTGCGCCCGGGTGGCCCTGGAGATGGAGCACGCGGTGTCTGCGACCGGTGGGCACCGCAGGGACTAAAGTGCATCATCACCCCCGGCAACCAAATTTTTATTTAATTTATTAAGTTTAATTTAATGTATTTTTGTTAAGTTACAGTTTATTTGTTTATGGGTTGCTTAAAAAGAGTACACTCATCTGAAATTCCTTTGAACCACCCTTAAAAGAACGATCTTGTATAAGATTTGCAATCCGTTATTTTCTGTATCATTTAACCCTTTTTGGATCCAATTTAGTAAAAACTCCTTCACACATATTGCATGTGATCGCCTTTGAAATGTTCTGATCTTTGTAATTGTCATTGCTGATTTTGATGGTCTCTTTGATTCAATCTCTTGTTATTAACATAACTTGCACTATTTCTTAATTGAGATCATTTTTTCTAATACTTCCTTCATCAGGTCTTTAGCTCCTCCATTGAACCCTGTCAATAATCCTTCATTAGGGGTTAGGGGCTGGGGTTCGGGTTAGGATGTTAGGCTTATGAGACGGTGATTAGGGATAGAAACCACTATTGACAACGCCAGTGTCACTCGACATGTTCTCTTTCATTTCATGGTGTTATAACCTCACGCAGATGAGTCAGAAAACAGCCTCATGAATTGTTCATTCAAGGAATCATCTTTCTGGCCCGAGCCTGATTTCCTCTCTTCTTTCACAACTCTACATTTGACACAGAAAAAGACATCAGGGTCATTAGACTTGGGGACAAGAACAGGCGGATCCAGGTGTTGTGCTGCTTACATCCAATCTTTGGCCTGCCTGTAAAGGGCTTCTGACAATAACCTGTCACCAGGCCCCACCAGTAACCATCTGATTCCAACATCATATCTTCATCCATTACCCGCCTTTCACCCTCACTGGAGCTGATTTCACCACCATGACCAGTCCCCATACAGAGGCTCTCTGATTCCCATTTATAGACTCAGTGTAAATGATCCCTGGATTCGGTATCGTAGTGTAAGTGGTCCCTGGATTTGGTGTCACACTGTAAGTGTTCCCCGGATTTGGTGTCACAGTGTAAGTGGTCTCTCGATTTGGTGTCTCAGAGTAAGTGTTCCCCAGATTTGGTGTCGCATTGTAAGTGGGCCCTGGAATTGGTGTCACAGTGCAAATACTCCTGGATTTGGTGTCACAATGTAAGTGGTCCCCGCATTTGGTGTCATAGTGTAAGTTGTCCCTGGATTTGGTGTCACACTGTAAATTGTCCCTGGATTTAGTGTCACAGTGTAAGTGGTCCCTGGATTTGGTGTGACAGTGTAAGTGGTCCTAAGATTTGGAACCATGGTGAAGAATCACTGAAAAGACTACACGATAACATCAACAAGATCCATCCCGCGAATTCTCACATTTGTCTACCCCAGTCCAACACCGGCATCTCCACATCATGGTCCTTTAAAGGTGGAGTAGCATTTCTTTCAGAATGTTCTCTTCCAACACTTCCCACCTCCACATTGGCCCCGCCCTACCACCACGCCCGCTTTAAAACATTCGGCACTACTGACTGGGAAGGTCCAAAGTGCAGTCCTTGATCTGGGCTGTTAGTTGATCACAGCCATGGCAACAGTTCAGGGGCCAGAATTGGCCTCAGCACCACTGGGCTAAATAAGAGTAAGAATCAGCCCCTGCCCCTGCTCTTGATGGAGATCCAGTCACATCAACTGGGAAGTGTATGGATGTCAATTGAGGGCAGGATTGGACTCGGCTGTGATGCCTACCACAGGGGAAATGCTGCTGACACTCACTGAGTCGGCTGACGGTGAGGCACTAGAGGTTAACTAATGTATGTGGAATTTCACCCAGCCAGATTCAGCGCCTTCTGGAGAGAAGGGGAGAAACAAAATCCCAGCCAGTGCAATGAATGTTGATTTTAGACAGTAAGGATGGAGGCAGAGTTTGTAGAATGGGGAATTTACAGCTTAGGAGGGGAAGGAGAGGACAGAACGTTCTATAGGAACTAGAATTGTCTGTTCTGACTTTCTATCCTGCACTTAAAGTAACAACATTTGTAAAGACCATTTCAGAGTGTCAGTAGGGGAGGATCTGCTGATGGAAACTCAAACAAAATATCGCCTCAAGATCTGAGAGATTGACCAGTTTCATCAGGACCTTAATATCATCGGCCTTTGGATATAGAAGGAAAGACACCAATAACAGCGGGAGAAACAGGACACGTGTTCTGTGTATTTTTTTAAATTTGTTTATGGGATGTGGGAGTCACTGGCAGGGCCAGCATTTATTGCCCATCCCTAATTGCCGTTGAGAAGGTGGTGGTGAAACACTTTCTTGAACCTGCAGTCCGTGTGGTGATGGTACTCCCACAGTGCTGTTAGGGAGGGATTTCCTGGATTTTAACCCAGCGACGATGAAGGATCGCCGATATTCTTTTAATTCGGGATGGTGTGTGACTTGGAGGGGAACTTGGAGGTGGTGGTGTTCCCATGTGCCTGCTGCCCTTGCCCTTCTAGGTGGAAGAGGTCGTGGGTTTGGGAGGTGCTGCCGAAGAAGCCTTGGCGAGTTGCTGCAGTGCATCTTGTAGATGGTACATACTGCAGCCACGGTGCGCCGGTGGTGGAAGGAGTGAGTGTTTAAGGTGGTGGATGGGGTGCCAATCAAGTGGACTGCATTGTCCTGGATGGTGTCAAGCTTTTTGAGTGTTGTTGGAGCTGCACTCATCCAGGCAAGTGGAGAGTATTCCATCACACTCTTTACTTGTGCCTTGTACATGGTGGAAAGGCTTTGGGGAGTCAGGAGGTGAGACACTCACCGCAGAATACCTAGCCTCTGACCTGCACTTGTATGTAGCTGGTCCAGTTAAGTTTCTGGTCAACGGTGACCCCCAGGATGTTGATGGTGGGGTATTCGGTGATGGCAATGCCGTTGAATGTTGGGTGGTGGTTCGACTCTCGCTTGTTGGAGATAGTCATTGCCTGGCACTTGAGTGGCACGAACCCACCTTCAACCAATCATCTAGCCTGTGAGACTCGTGCGCCCACCTGAATCAACAGTGTAAATGTGGGGACTGTGGGAATGAATGGAGTTGACCGTCTGAGGTGGAAACTCATGGATACATTCACACCAGGGAGAGGCCATTCACCAGCTAAGTGTGGAAAAAGATTCATTCACTCATCTCACCTATTAGCACACGAACATGTTCATAAAGGGGAGAATCCGTTCAGTGGTCTGTATGTGGAAAGTGATTCTATCGACCATCCCATTGACTGACACACCAGCACAGTCACACCGGAGAGAGACCGTTCAGATACTTCACGTGTGGGAAGGGATTCACTCCGTTGTCCCAACTGTTGACACTGCAGAGTGTCCACATTGAAAACAGTTGCTTTAAATACTCTGACTGTGAGAAAAGCTTTCAAAGTTCAAAGCAGCTGATGCACGATCAGCGCATTGATATTGGAGAGAGGCTGTTTCAATATCCTGTGTGTGGGAAGAAATTCACCCCACCTGCTGAGACACCAGTGCACTGGGGTTTCTGTGTGAAATATTGATGAATTTTCTCTCAATGGGATCACAGAAACTCATTCTCCATTCACTAATTGGGTCTTTCAATGTTCCCCAGCATGCCCCGCGGGGGAGAATGTGCCCCATTCACACTGGAGGAGCCCAGTGCGCAGGCGCAGTGTTCGCCTGTATTTGGAGCATGCGCAGTGTCAGTGTGATCAGAGCCGGGCGAGTGCACGGAGCGGATATAAGCGGCAGTCACGGTTTTTGCAACATTTACGAATCAGCGGGGCGCAGGGAGGTAACGCACCCGATGGGTGAGCTTCATAAACAGCTACTGTAGGCCGCAAGCCTCGAAAGAGAACCTACAGGTTCCCCGTTTGCAGCTCGGAGGCTTTTACCCAGGAAGAGGCTAGGGTTAACGGCGGCCATCTTTGTAAAGGATCACTGAATTTTTTGCGTCGCCATCTTGCTTCATCGAGCGGTAGAGCGCATGCGTGGCCATCTTTGTAAAGTAGCCTCTAGGAGACGTGGCTTCAATGTCCCAGTGAGTGAACTGAACCCAGCCAGAGTCAGCACCTTCAGGGGAGGAGAGGGAGGGGAACCAGTGAGTGAGGAACTGAACCCAGCCAGAGTCAGCTCCTTCAGGGGAGGAGAGGGAGGGGAACCAGTGAGTGTAGAACTGATTATACTGAAAACTGTGAGCAGAGGACAAACTATCTTGAGACGTGTTTGGATTTTAGCACAGGGAGGAGGGACAATATGTGGGACGGGGATTTACAGCTTTGGATGAAGAAGAGAGGAAAGAATGTTTGATAGAAACTAAAATTGTCTGTTCTGAATTTCTGTCCTGTACTTACAGTGATGAATTTTGTAAACTCCTTTTACAGGGTATTAGAAGGGGAGGATTTGCAGACGGGAAACTCAAACCAAACATCACATCAAAATTTGACAGTCACTCGTTTACTCAGGACCTGAATATCATCAGCCTTTGAATGTGGAAGGAGAAATGTTTGTCTGTTCTGTCTGTGGGAAAGGATTTCAAACATCAGTGTGACTGGAAAAGCACCGAGACACACACACCCGAGTGAGAGTGTTCCAGTGCACTGACTGTGGAAAGAGCTTTAACCAGTTACACAGCCAGAAAAAACATCGCACCATTCACAGCGGGGAGAAACCGTACACGTGTTCTGTGTGTGGACAAGGCTTCAACTGATCGTCCAACCTGGAGAGACACAAGGACACCCGCACCACGGAGAAACCGTGGAAATGTGGGGACTGTGGGAAGGGATTCAATTACCCGTCTGAACTGGAAATTCATCATCGCAGTCACACTGGGGAGAGACCGTTCACCTGCTCCGAGTGTGGGAAGAGATTCACTCAGTCATCCACCCTGCTGACACACCAGCGAGTTCACACTGGGGAGAGGCCGTTCACCTGCTCCGTGTGTGGGAAGGGCTTCACTCGGTCATCTAACCTGCTGAGACTTCAACGAGTTCACAAGTGACTGCAGGGGTTGGATTCTGCTGTTATTGCTGCTGTTAATCACATCCCGGACTGAATCGTCTTCATTCTGAGAGGTGGAGTTTCTTCCTGCTGATGTTAATAACCCCTATAACTGGGCTGGAGTTTAATATTTTGATATTTCAAGTAACAGTGAGTTGATATTTGATGTCTCCAAGATAAGTGGAGACTAATTGATGTCCTGTTACTGACTGCTCCATTTTTGGGCCTTTTCACCTTTCTAACTCGAGATTATTTCAGTTCTCGTACCTTCGGTTACTCTCATGGACAAGTCCCAGCTCCCGATACCTTCCAGAGTGCCTCTCCTAGCCTTGGTATCCAGGGAAGGTCTCGGTAACACGCCCGGGATCACTAAACACAAAACCCAGTCTGTTAATCACTTTCAGCTACTGGACTTAACGTGTGACCCACAGCATCTCTCTCACCTTCGATGTGTGAATAGAGCATCACGCCTGCAAACCTGCTTTCAATTTAAATTTGAATCCACTCAGCAAGTGTATTTAAATCAATACGTACAAGTAAACAGATCACATCAAATAATTGGCAAAGGTTTAGAGTCAACAAGATGAACAAGTGAACACATCACGGCCCAATATCCCAGCTCTATATTCACAGGAGAAAGTCTGTTATCTAACTCCTCGAGTGGACAGAATAGAGAAAGATCCCAACTCTAAGAACATCTAGAATCTGTTGTAAATATCGTTCAAATCCTGACTGGTCCAATCTGTCGGTTTCCTTTCAATTGAAGTGAATGGAAGATGAGAGGGGTGTTGGCATATGGACCTCGGTTAATTCAGCTTCTGAAAGGTGTTCATGTTTAGTTCATTCGATATCGGGGGAAATGTGGTCGGTATCATTAGAGAGAGAGAGAGATTTCACTGAGCAACAGCTGGTGTTTGCAACCAACTGGCCTTGGATATTTTCATCATAGAATGTTTCGATCAGAAATATGATGTTGGGATAAGAAAAGTCTGGAGACTAGTGGTTTGTGCTGCCCCAGGAAGGCCACAGTGTGTTTACCTGCTTCTAACGTTGTTGATGTGTGTTGAAGAAAATGCAGACTTGTGTCTCTGGACTGTGCAGTCGCCAGAGACGACCATATTAGGCAATGCCAGCTCCAGTTTGATAAGAGGTTGATGGCAGAGCAAGAGATCCAGCAGTTTTAAGAATTTATCTCCCGTTATCTGCAGACATCGAATGTCGCAGTGTGCTGACAACATTGGACTTAAGACTTTAACCTATTGGGTTAAATTATTGGGATCGATTGTTATAGAATTGAATTGTTATAGAATGGAAAAGTAGTGAAGTTCTGCTAAACTTGTATCGAACCTTGTTTAGACCACACTTGGAGCACTGCGTACAATTCTGGTCACCATATTATAAAAAGGATATAGAGGCACTGGAGAGGGTGCAGAGAAGATTTACAAGGATGATACCAGAAATGAGAGGGTATACCTGTCAGGAAAGGATGGACAGGCTGGGTCTCTTTTCTCTTGAAAAAAGAAGGCTGAGGGGTGACCTGATAGAGGTCTTTAAAATGATGAAAGGTTTTGATAGAGTAGATACAGAGAGAGTGTTTCCACTTGTGGGGAAGAGCATAACTAGAGGCCATCAATATAAGATAGTCACCAAGAAATCCAATAGGGAATTCAGGAGAAACTTCTTTACCCAGAGAGTGGGGAGAATGTGGAACTCGCTACCACAGGGAGTGGTTGAAGCGAATAGTATAGATGCATTTAAGGGGAGGCTAGACAAGCATATGAGGGAGAAGGGAATAGAGGGTTATGCTGATAGAGTTAGATGGAGAAAGACGGGAGGAGGTTCGAGTGGAGCATAAACGCGGCATGGACTGGTTGGGCCGAATGGCCTGTTTCTGTGCCGTATATCCTGTGTAATCCTGTGTAGTCACAGCAAACAGACAGTTTCACAGACTGTCCCTGGTCCACTCTAACCCCCACCTTCTCTCTCTCTCACTATTCATGGACACTGCTGCAGTAATTGCTCCTCTGACCTTTCCTCTCTTGTCCCTCCTACACCCCTAATACACGGCCCGACACAATCTCCCTCCCCCTACATCCTCACTGTGCTGGAATCCACACCAGTCTCCCCATCTGCTCCTTGTTCTCTCCCTGGATCCGAAAACTACTGAACTCAGTCTTCCCTCCTGAAGTCTACAGGCTCGAAAACTGAAGCTTGGTGTCCCTCAGTCCCAACTCCTCCCCTCCTCTCCTCCTCTTTTCCCCCGGGGTGTGTCCACACTCTGGGCCTTGGGCCTTGCCCGGGGATTCTCAGTATGAACAGGTGGGGTGTGTTTTGAGACAGGGTGTCCCCACTCTCCTCCTCTTTTCCCCCGGGCTGTGACCACACTCTGGGCCTTGGGCCTTGCCCGGGGATTCTCAGTATGAACAGGTGGGGAGTGTTTTGAGACAGGGTGTCCCCGCTCTCCTCCTCTTTTCCCCGGGGTTGTTCCACACTCTGGGCCTTGGGCCTTGCCCGGGGATTCTCAGTATGAACAGGTGGGGTGTGTTTTGAGACAGGGTGTCCCCGCTCTCCACCTTTAAAGGGACAAGGAGACGACCAGCTGGGCTGAATGGCCCTGCTTTATGACATCACTGCAGTGCCTAGCAACCAACTTCCCTGAGCCCTGCTCATTATGGGCTGGCAGTGTTTGATGGACAAAATTGAGAGGTCGCACAACACCAGGTTATAGTCCAACAGTTTTATTTGATGGGACAGTGTAGAGGGATCTTTACACTGTATCTAACCCGTGCTGTACCTGCCCTGGGAGTGTTTGATGGGGCAGTGTAGAGGGAGCTTTACTCTGTATCTAACCCCTGCTGTACCTGCCCTGGGAGTGTTTGATGGGACACTGTAGAGGGAGCTTTACTCTGTATCTAACCCGTGCTGTACCTGGCCTGGGAGTGTTTGATGGGACAGTGTAGAGAGAGCTTTACTCTGTATCTAACCCGTGCTGTACCTGCCCTAGGAGTGTTTGATGGGACAGTGCAGAGGGAGCTTTACGCTGTATCTAACCCGTGATGTACCTGCCCTGGGGATGTTTGATGGGACAGTGTAGAGGGAGCTTTACTCTGCATCTAACCCGTGCTGTACCTGCCCTGGGAGTGTTTGATGGGACAGTAGAGAGAGGTTTACTCTGTATTTAACCCGTGCTGTACCTGCCCTCGGAGTGTTTGATGGGACAGTGCAGAGGGAGCTTTACTCTGTATCTAACCCGTGATGTACCTGCCCTGGGAATGTTTGATGGGACAGTGTAGAGGGAGCTTTACTCTGTATCTAACCCGTGCTGTACCTGCCCTGGGAGTGTTTGATGGGACAGTGTAGGGGGAGCTTTACTCTGTATCTAACCCGTGCTGTATCTGCCCTGGGAGTGTTTGATGGGACAGTGTAGAGGGAGCTTTACTCTGTATCTAACCCGTGCTGTATCTGCCCTTTTGTACTCTACACCCCTATGTATAAAATCTAAGATCCCATGTGCTTTTTAAACACTTGATCAGCTTGTCCCTCTCACTTTTAAAGGTTTGTGTGTCTGAACCCCTTGTTGGTTTTAGTGATATTAACAGAACTTGGCTAAAATTCATTAACATAAATGTCTGATATTATGGGAGAGAGAAGTTTAGTCTGAGTTAGAAACACAAACAGGAGCTTCACTGCAGACAGGTCGCCATGGCAACACTGATAAGACATTCCATTCCACAAATTCCGCTCGGGTGAAACTCTAATCAGATCAGGAGAAAGAACCGGGTTTGTCTGTTATTAACCACAATATAAGCTTAAACCAGAGTGAGTAATAGAATAGATCAGGTTATAATGTGTGATGTTTATACCAAAAACTGTGAAACTATAAGAAATAACATCATTAACAGCAGGCAGGGTAGTTTAGGGATAATAAGAACATTACTGAAGAAAAGTAACTGCTGGGAACTAGGGAAAGTGTCCTTGTAAATCACAGATTAGAGAAGTTCCAGCTGTCTTTCACTCGCTTCCTGCCAAAACCCAGCAGAGAAGACAAAGAAGAGTCAGGTGCCAGAGATGGATCACGACAGGGTATAAAAGTGAGGGGATCCTGATGTAAGGGGGCAGTCGGGACTGGAGACACCGGAGATCAAGCTCAGGGCACCCGAGGTTCCATCCAGCGGGCTGACCTCGTGTAAGTTACTGTGGACACGCGGGACTTGCAAGTTTACTCTGATTGATGGATCAATGTAAGGTACGGTAGAGGACAGAGAATCTGCTCATCTTATATTTCTAATAAGGTATTAAAGTTGTGGACACGAGACTCTCGAACCTGCTAATGAATAAGACAAGGCATCAGCTAGAATCTTACACCTCTTTACTGTTCTGTTCCTCTACTCCTTTTAAACTTTTACCATTTAATGTAGATTTCCCACTTTTTTCTTCCTCCCAAAATGCATCACCTCATAATTCTTTGCATTAAATTTCAGCTGACATCTACCTGCCCCATTTGCTAACCTGTGTATTCCCACTGAAGTCACTTACAGTCCTCTTCACAGTTGGCCATGGTCCCTATTTTGGACTCATCTGGAGATTTTGATCTTGTGCCCCACATACCCAAGCCCAGATCATTTCTCTATATTGAGAAGAGCAGTGGTCCCAACACTGACCCTGGGGGACACCACTGTGTACATCCCTCCAGTCTGAAGCACATCCATTAACCACTACTCTCTGTTTTCTGCCCTTTACCCAACGTCCTATCCCCGCTGCCCCACTCCCTTTAATACCGTCAGCCTTCATTTGATCAACAAGCCTCCTGTCCGGCACCTTATCAAACACCTTTTGACAATCCATCTCCACAACATCCACTGCATTTCCTTTCTCACTACACTGTGTTATTTCCTGAAATAATCCCTGCTGTCTGTCCTGAGTGAATCCATTTCACTGCCAAATGTTGCAATGTTTGCTCCACCCCACAGGGTTCCATCTGTGGTGTGGAGCAAACAACAGAAAGTCCACAAAGCGGCCCCGCGGCAAACTCCAGGACAGGGAGGAAGTGAGTCAGGGAGCGTCTGTAAATGGAGGAGAAATGGGGAATGGTCAGGGAGCGTCTGCAAATGGAGGAGAACTGGGGAATGGTCAGGGAGCAACTGTAACAACAGAAAGTCCACAAAGCGGCCCCGCAGCAAACTCCGGGACAGGGAGGAAGTGAGTCAGGGAGCGTCTGTAAATGGAGGAGAAAAGGTGAGTGGTCAGGGAGCGTCTGTAAATGGAGGAGAAATGGTGAGTGGTCAGATCAAGGATTGAACGTGGGACCATCCTGGTCAGTATTGCAGTGTGTTCTAAAGTGGGGGGGGGGGGGGGGGCGACGGAGGGTTAGAACAAATATTTTGAAAGAAATGTCACTCCAACATTGCAAAATTCTGAAGTCTCAATATTAACCAAGCAAGTCAAATGGATCGTCAAAAACAGCGAGACATTTTAGAAAGGTTCAAGTCACTGAAACAGACAGGTTTACAATCACTGCACAGTACAGAAGGGAGCGACTGTTAATGGGAGCTCTGTTAGTGAAGTCCGCCGACACTCCAAGATAAACGGGTCTGTCCCTTTAACTATAAATAGGCAGAGAAAGGGGAGTCCCTGTCCCTTTAAATATCTGGCCCATTCCCCCAGGCAGTGGGAGGAGGATCAGCGCGTGGTCTCTTTATATCCTGACCCAGCGGGCCCCGCCGGATGGGTTGCAACATGTAGGAACCCGCTCTGTGTCGGGATCACTTACATTGAGACACCAAATCCAGGGACCACTTACACTGGGGCACCAAATCCAGGGACCACTTACACTGAGGCACCAAATCCAGGGACCACTTACACTGAGTCTATACAATGTGAATCAGAGAGCCTCAGTATGGGGAATGGTCATGGAGGTGAAATCAGCTCCAGTGAGGGTGAAAGGCGGGTAATGGATGAAGATATGATGGTGGAATCAGATGGCGACTGGTGGGGCCTGGTGACAGGTTATTGTCACAAGCCCTTTTCAGGCAGGCCGATGATCAGATGTAACCAGCACAACACCTGGATCTGCATTTTCCTGTCCAAAGTCTAATGACCCTGATGTCTTTTTCTGTGGCAAATGTAGAGATGTGAAAAAAGGGAGGAAATCAGGCTCGGGCTCGAAAGAAGGTCCCTTGAATGAACAATTCATGAGGCTGTTTTCTGACTCATCTGCATGAGCTTAAAACACCGTGAAATGAAAGAATGCATGTCGAGTGACACTGGCGTTGTCAATAGTGGTTTCTATCCCTAATCACCATCTCATAATCCTAACCCGAACCCAAGCCCCTAACGCCAACCCCTAAACAAGGATTATTGACAGGCATCAATGGAGGAGCTAAAGACGTGATTAAGGAAGTATTAGAAACAATTATCTCGATTAAACATAGAAACATAGAAACATAGAAACTAGGAGCAGGAGTAGGCCATTCGGCCCGTCGAGCCTGCTCCACCATTCAATACGATCATGGCTGATCATCCAAATCCAGTACCCTGTCCCTGCTTTCCCACACATAATCCCCATCGAGCCTGCACCGACACATATCCCACCCTATCCCCGTAACCCCACGTATTTAATTCCCCCTAACATATCCCATCCTATCCCCGTAACCCCACATATTTAATCCCCCCCTAACACTAAGGGTCAATTTATCATAGCCAAATCAACCTAACCCGCACATTTTTGGACTGTGGGAGGAAACCGGAGCACCCGGAGGAAACCCACGCAGACACGGAAATAAAGAAATAGTGCAAGGTATGTTGATAACGAGATTAAATCAAAGAGCGCATCAAAATCAGCAATGACAATTACAAAGATCAGAACATTTCATAGGCGATCACATGCAGTATATGTGGAGGTGTTTTTACCAAATCGGATCCAAAAAGGGTTGAATGATACAGCAAATAACAGATTTCAAATCTTATGCAAGATAGTTCTATAAAAGGGTGGTTCAAAGGAACTTCAGATGCGTGTAAAGTGAGACACTCCAGTTCAGTCTATTACACCCACAAGCCATGGACTCAAACAGAACCAGCTTGGGGTTTGATGCGGAAGAAGGAAAACTAGGTGAGAAGTGATATAAGTTAGAGTAAGAAAAGGCTCAAAAAATGGAACATTCGGTAACAGAACATCAATTAGTCTCCTCTTATCATGGAGAAATCAAATATTCGACCCATTGTGTTTATACAAAGCTGATTTATTCAATATATAGAATATTAATCTCCAGGTATATAGGTTATTAAGATCAGCAGAAACACACTCCAACTGCTAGAATGAACATGGTTCAAATATTTTTATTCAAAAACAATAATACCTGTACAACTCATCAATTACATAGTAAATCCATTACATAGTAAATCCATTACATTCATCCATAACAGTAAAAAAATAAAGCCTTAAAAACAGCCTTATAGTTAATATAAATGCAATGATTAATTTTACAAATAATCAATAATTTATCCAGTACAAATACCCTTAAACAATACCACACAACTTTTTAGATTTAAAATAATAAATCTCAAAGTTAACTCCACATAAAACAAAAACCATTTCAACACAAGTGTACAAACACATAGCACCATTATAATCCAATTAAATGCTTCAGATAACATTTTATTCCAATAAACCAGGAAAAAAACCATTTTACGCCAGTCCTACTGTCACTGTTCGTTCGATCATTCGATCATTCATTCATATGTTCGTTCGTTCGTTCGATCGAGTGTAAGTTCCAATATGTATGTATGAATGCGTGCGTGCGTATCATTTGTCTAAGTGCGCGCCTGCGTGCGTTCGCTCGAATCGTTCGTTCTATCACTGCACAAGTGATCATTCGTTCGATCGAGTGTAAGTTCCAATATGCATGAATGCGTTCTTTCGAATCGTTCGTCCGTTTGTGCGTCCATTCGTTCAATAAATTACCAATATTAATTTACCTTATCTTTTCAAACTCACCAACACATTTACCTCAAAGTAAATTCCTACATAACCACCAATACATCATCATGTGCAAATTCCCACAGTCCTTATCAAAAAATCAATTAAGCTTCAAGTAAACTGCTTTCAAACAGAAAACCTGAAACCTTCCCAACAAAACAATTAAATACCAGTTCTACGCCAGTCCTATTGGCAATCCATTAACGAATATCATTTGATGTTGTCGAACCATGTAAAGTCATAGTCCTTGTCCACAGTCTTCAGCCCTTCCATGGAAAAAGAAGCCATCCACTTCCTGAAATCCCGTAAAAAAGACCGAACACTCAAATCTTCTTCTGCATGCTGTTATCGCTCACAGGACCCAACCATCAAAGAATACTCATCATTCCTTACTGATATTACTTTGCTCTGTCTTTTAATTTCCTTTTATTTTCCATCTTGTAACCGCTCAAGCGCCCCATTACAGATGGAAACAGTTTGTCTTTCCTCCTCCAATATGGCGACGCATAAACCGGTCCCATTACCAAGAAAAAGCCTCACAGCTGCTGCCAGGCAGAGCAGATGCTGGGCCACTGGAACTCATTCAGGCCCGAAACCATTCTGCAACTTTCAGAACCAGTGCAGCAATGCTCACCAACCGCATCTCCCGACTCCACCTCTGCCGACCAGCCGCCCCGCCCTGGGCCCCCCGCCTGGGGTTCTCCATGCTGGGCCTCCCGCCCAGGCCACTCTCCTCTGAGTCTTCCACCTTAAGCCTTCTGCACCGGGCCCTCCGCACTGGCATTCCGCGCGAGCAGCCGGGATGTGGAGCAGCCCGTTCACACAGCACCGAGTTAAGCCGAGTTGAAAATCTCACAGCCTTTCCTCCCCGGGCCTTCTGCACTGGGCCCTCTGCACCGGCATTCCCCACGAGCAGCCAGGGCGTGGAGCTCACCCGTTCACACAGCACCAAACTGAGCTGAGAATCTTGCAGCCTGGGCTTCGATTTTGTCATTGGGGCGGACTGGGCATGAATATTGTTCAGTGCTCAATGCAATCTCAGTAAATCATCTTCTACTCACTAATGTGGCCTTTCAATGGCGGGGCTTTTACCCAGCATTCGCCACGGGGGAGAATGTGCCGCACCCAGACTACAGAAGCCCAGTGCGCAGGCGCAGGACCGCCTATTTTTGGAGCATGCGCGGTGCGTGTAATTGGAGAGAGAGTTCGCAGAGCGAGGTTACAGACCAGTTCCGGTTAATTGCTAAGAAGCGGGCGGACGGAGCAGAGCAATGAACCGGTGGGTGGGTGGGGAGGCTTCATGAAAAACTAGTGTAGGCCAAAAGCCGCGAATAATAACCTGAAGGTCCCGCGTTTGCAGCTTCGGGGCTTCTCCCGGTCACAGGCCAGGATAACGGCCGCCATCTTGATTCAGTGAGTAGCAAAGCGCATGCGCGGTCATCTTCGTGAGGAACAAAGAGTGGGCGGGGCCTCAGTGTCTGTTCCCAACCGGGTCCTACTACCCGGGAAGTAAATTTTTAACTCAGTTATTTGATTCAGACACTCCACACTTCGGATTTCTCACCATCTCTCCTGAAGGCGCTGGTAAAAGCAGAGCATACGGTTAACATCCCACACAATTGTAACAGAAGAGCCCCAGAGCTGGGCTCCCCTTGTACAGTCCCAGGATAGGAATCCCCATGTACAGTCCCAGGACAGGAATCCCCATGTACAGTCCCAGGGTTGGAATCCCCATGTACAGTCCCAGGGTTAGAATCCCCATGTACAGTCCCAGGGTTAGAATCCCCATGTACAGTCCCAGGGTTCGAATCCCCATGTACAGTCCCAGGGTTAGAATCCCCATGTACAGTCCCAGGGTTGGAATCCCCATGTACAGTCCCAGGGTTGGAATCCCCATGTACAGTCCCAGGGTTAGAATCCCCATGTACAGTCCCAGGGTTAGAATCCCCATGTACAGTCCCAGGGTTAGAATCCCCATGTACAGTTCCAGGGTTGGAATCCCCATGTGCAGTCCCAGGGTTAGAATTCCCATGTACAGTCCCAGGGTTGGAATCCCCATGTACAGTCCCAGGGTTAGAATCTCCATGTACAGTCCCAGGGTTAGAATCCCCATGTACAGTCCCAGGGTTAGAATCCCCATGTACAGTCCCAGGGTTAGAATCCCCATGTACAATCCCAGGGTTGGAATCCCCATGTACAGTCCCAGGGTTAGACTCCCCATGTACAGTCCCAGGGTTAGAATCCCCATGTACAGTCCCAGGGTTGGAATCCCCATGTACAGTCACAGGGTTAGAATCCCCATGTACAATCCCAGGGTTGGAATCCCCATGTACAGTCTCAGGGTTAGAATCCCCATGTACGGTCCCAGGGTTGGAATCCCCATGTACAGTCCCAGGGTTGGAATCCCCATGTACAGTCCCAGGGTTGGAATCCCTCAGCAACACCGAGTGTGGGTCTCAGGCCCCGAGTCAGAGCCGGCGGACGTCCGGTCAGGACCCCGGCACCATTAACCCCAGGGTGCAGCACCTCCCCCAGACAAGAAACACAACAACTTGCATTTATACAGCAGAGGGAGCAATTCAGAGCCGGTTAGCATCAGGGTGGGCGGTGGATGTGGAACTCGCTCCCTGGCCTCCTGTGTAGGGCTTTCATGTTGCATCAGTTTGAGCTGGTGTGGAGAGGGGGGAGAAGCTGTTGGGTTTAACCCCCAGTACTTCTGAGCCCAGTGGGACCCAACAATTTCCAATGTGGGACTGTGAAGGGAGGTGGATTCTAGGGGAGATTAAGGTGCTAAACAGACACTGTCCATACAGTGTAAAAGATTATCGTTTCAGGAACAAGTATTTCTGTAGAGGCTTTCAATCCATTTTATATATACAGATTTTTTAAATTCATTCGATGTGGGTGTCACTAGCAAGGCCAGCATATATTGCCAGTCCCCAGTTGCCCGTTGAGAAGGTGATGCTGGACCTTCTTCTTGAACCTCTGCAGTCCGTGTGGTGAGGGTACTCTCAGAATGCTGTTCGGTGAGGAGTTCCAGGATTTTCACCCAGCGACGATGTAGGAACGGCGATATATGCCCAAGTCAGGATAGTGTGTGACTTGGAGGGGAACTGGGAGGTGATGGTGTTCCCATGCACCTGCTGCCCTTGTCCTTCTAGGTAGTGGAGGTCACGTGTTTGGGAGGTGCTGTCAAAGTTCCAGTCGAGTTGCAGATGTATAAAGTAACTCCTTCACTGCTCCCCCTCCCACCTCGCTCTCTCTCCTCCCATAGAGGCCAGAGTCTTGTGTAGGCCCAGACCGGGTGGCGGGTTCCCTTCCCTGAAGGACATTAGTGAACCAGTTGGGTTTTTACGACAATCCGGCAGCTTTCATGGTCACTTTTTTCTAGTGCCGACCCCACAAATTCCCAGATTCATTCAGCTCAATTTCACAACCTGCCTTTGTGTTTTTGTGGGTTCTCTCTCACCCTCCCTTTTTCCTGTTTTAAATTAATTTTACACAGTATTAGAAGGGGCGGATTTGCAGACGGGAAACTCAAACCAAACATCACTTCAAGATCTGACAGAGTCACTCGATTCATCAGGACCTTTGAGCATGGAAGCAGAAAGCACCGTTCAGAGCGGGGAGAAACCGTACACGTGTTCTGTGTGTGGACGAGGCTTCAGCCGATCATCTGACCTGTCGAGACACAAGCGTAGTCACACCGGGGAGAAACCGTGTAAATGTGGGGACTGTGGGAAGCGATTCAACTACCCGTGTGAGCTGGAAACTCATAGACGAGTTCACACCGGGGAGAGGCCGTTCACCTGCTCCGAGTGTGGGAAGGGATTCACGTGTTCATCCGACCTTCTGAAACACCAGCGAGTTCACACTGGGGAGAGGCCGTTCACCTGCTCCGAGTGTGGAAAGGGATTCACTAATTCATCCCACCTGCTGAGACACCAGCGAGTTCACACTGACGAGAGACCTTTTAAATGCCCGGACTGCGGGAAGTGCTTTAAATGTTCCGGGGAACTGACGTGTCATCAACGTATTCACACTGACGAGAAACCGTTCAGGTGCTCTCACTGCGGGACTGGGTTCAGGCAATCATCAAACCTCACTGTACACCAGCGAGTTCACACTGGGGAGAGGCCGTTCACGTGCTCCGAGTGTGGGAAGGGATTCAATCAGTCATCCAGCCTGCAAACACACCAACTTGTTCACACTGATGAGAGACCTTTTAAATGTTCTGACTGTGAGAAGAAATTTAAAAGAAAAGTGGATCTGCAGTACCACCAGCGAGTTCACACTGGGGAGAGACCGTTCACCTGCTCTGAGTGTGGGAAGGGATTCACTCAGTCATCCAACCTGCTGACACACCAGCGAGTTCACACTGGGGAGAGGCCGTTCACCTGCACTGAGTGTGGGAAGGGATTCAGTGATTCATCCAACCTGCTGAGACACCAGCGAGTTCACACTGGGGAGAGACCGTTCACCTGTTCCGAGTGTGGAAAGGGATTCACTCAGTCATCCAACCTGCTGACACACCAGCAAGTTCACAAGTGACAGCAGAGGTTACGGGGGTTATTAATATTCTGGATATATGTCAAATAAATCAGCTTAGCTTTAAACACATTGTTGTGGATTTTTGTCGTTCCCACCTGAGTGTTTAGCATCACCTGGCTGGAGCTCAGAAAGGACAATCTGGGGGGAGGATCGTACGGCAGGAACAGAACTACAGCCTGGACACAGTCCTTCAGGGCCACACTGAGAGGGGCAAACGGCACTTTGGTCTTTCTCGTCTCTCTTCACTGACAGCAATGTCCCCGTGCAGGTTAATCTTGAGGCCTGTAAGGAATGTGTCCCAGCCGCTCTCTCCCATGGGTCAGAGCTCCTGGGCACGGAACAGAAGGCTCCTTTACAACTGTGTTTAGAGTCAGGAAGAACAACGGTGAATGCTGGAAACGTGCTGTCAAATCAGAGATTGGTGTCAAACTGCGATCTGTTCCTGACTGAAAGTGAAACGGCAGGGTTAAGTTTCCAGTCTAAAAATGGCTGGTAATTATTCCACGAAGATTTAATATGTGTGTGTGAGACAGTCCTGAGTCTACCATTTTAAGGCAGGTGTTAGCTCATTTAAAATAAACCCGTTTAAAATAAATTGGTTAAAGTCTGCATTAAAATAGCAGAGGGAGGAGTTCACAGGAGCCTGTTAACTGCTGGTACAATTATACAACAGACATTTGATGTCCAGATAAAGAAGGACCTGCAGCGTGTTTCCAGGAATTCCCTGTTTTATTGATGTGTGTGTGTTAGGCAGCAGGATAACTAAAAATACACGACCCGGAAATCCACGGGGTGCGATCCCGACAGTTACTCTGGGATCACTCCCGCTGCGGAACTCCAGCACTGACCCTGCTGAAGGTTGTAGGCTCAGGGAGTGGGGCCTCCAGGAGTGGACTGTGAGAAAGCTGGGTTTCAGTATCCTGACACATATATGGTGAGGAACCAAAGGAATCCTTACTAAGGAGCTGTCTGGGGTTTAACCTGTCAGTGTAGGTCGAGGGGTGAATGATGCCTGACTCCCCGAACTGTCTCACATTGAACCCAGTTCAGATCAAGATGGATTCAGTTTACAGGAGAATAGGGAGAAATATCACCCACAATGGAGGGAGAGGAAAGCAGCCATTAGAGAAGCTCAGAGATCTTTGGAAAAGCTGATGGTGCCCAATTGTGGGAATAACAGCAAAAGCTTTTCCAGCTACGTCAGGAGTCAGTAGACCGTTAAAGATGGTTTCACATCAGTCTACACTCCTGTGGGTGATGCTCAGATTCCAGCTGTGGGATGTACTGCCGAAAATAACATCATAAATATTAAAATAGAAAGAGATTGTCATACAATCATCGAATAGTACCGCACAGAAGGAGGCTATTCTGCCCATCGAGTCTGTGCCGGCTCTTTCGAAGAGCAATCCAGTTAGTCCCACTCACCTCATTCCCCAAACCCCTGCAATGTTTTCTCCTTCAAGTATTTCTCCAATTCCATTTTGAAGGCTACTATTGAATCTGTATCCACCAGCCTATCAGGCAGTGCATTCCAGATCCTAACCACTCGTTGTGTAAAAAGGTTTTTCCTCGTGTCACCTCTGGTTCTTTTGTTAATCACCTTCAATCAGTGCCCTCTGGTTATCGACCCTTCAGTCACTGGAAACAGTTTCTCTTTATTTACTCTATCTAAACACTTCGTGATTTTAAACACCTCTCTCAAATCTCCTCTTGGGATTCTCTGCTCGAAGGAGAACAACCGCAGGGGAGTCAAACTCATTTTACAAGGTGGGCCTGACCCGATATCCTGGCACTAGACCCTGTCTCTGTTTATATTACACTAGACCCTGTCTCTGTTTATATTACACTAGACCCTGTCTCTGTTTATATTACACTAGACCCTGTCTCTGTTTATATTACACTAGACCCTGTCTCTGTTTATATTACACTAGACCCTGTCTCTGTTTATATTACACTAGACCCTGTCTCTGTTTATATTACACTAGACCCTGTCTCTGTTTATATTACACTAGACCCTGTCTCTGTTTATATTACACTAGACCCTGTCTCTGTTTATATTACACTAGACCCTGTCTCTGTTTATATTACACTAGACCCTGTCTCTGTTTATATTACACTAGACCCTGTCTCTGTTTATATTACACTAGACCCTGTCTCTGTTTATATTACACTAGACCCTGTCTCTGTTTATATTACACTAGACCCTGTCTCTGTTTATATTACACTAGACCCTGTCTCTGTTTATATTACACTAGACCCTGTCTCTGTTTATATTACACTAGACCCTGTCTCTGTTTATATTACACTAGACCCTGTCTCTGTTTATATTACACTAGACCCTGTCTCTGTTTATATTACACTAGACCCTGTCTCTGTTTATATTACACTAGACCCTGTCTCTGTTTATATTACACTAGACCCTGTCTCTGTTTATATTACACTAGACCCTGTCTCTGTTTATATTACACTAGACCCTGTCTCTGTTTATATTACACTAGACCCTGTCTCTGTTTATATTACACTAGACCCTGTCTCTGTTTATATTACACTAGACCCTGTCTCTGTTTATATTACACTAGACCCTGTCTCTGTTTATATTACACTAGACCCTGTCTCTGTTTATATTACACTAGACCCTGTCTCTGTTTATATTACACTAGAGCCCTGTCTCTGTTTATATTACACTAGACCCTGTCTCTGTTTATATTACACTAGACCCTGTCTCTGTTTATATTACACTAGACCCTGTCTCTGTTTATATACACTAGACCCTGTCTCTGTTTATATTACACTAGACCCTGTCTCTGTTTATATTACACTAGACCCTGTCTCTGTTTATATTACACTAGACCCTGTCTCTGTTTATATTACACTAGACCCTGTCTCTGTTTATATTACACTAGACCCTGTCTCTGTTTATATTACACTAGACCCTGTCTCTGTTTATATTACACTAGACCCTGTCTCTGTTTATATTACACTAGACCCTGTCTCTGTTTATATTACACTAGACCCTGTCTCTGTTTATATTACACTAGACCCTGTCTCTGTTTATATTACACTAGACCCTGTCTCTGTTTATATTACACTAGACCCTGTCTCTGTTTATATTACACTAGACCCTGTCTCTGTTTATATTACACTAGACCCTGTCTCTGTTTATATTACACTAGACCCTGTCTCTGTTTATATTACACTAGACCCTGTCTCTGTTTATATTACACTAGACCCTGTCTCTGTTTATATACACTAGACCCTGTCTCTGTTTATATTACACTAGACCCTGTCTCTGTTTATATTACACTAGACCCTGTCTCTGTTTATATTACACTAGACCCTGTCTCTGTTTATATTACACTAGACCCTGTCTCTGTTTATATTACACTAGACCCTGTCTCTGTTTATATTACACTAGACCCTGTCTCTGTTTATATTACACTAGACCCTGTCTCTGTTTGTATTACACTAGACCCTGTCTCTGTTTATATTACACTAGGCCCTGTCTCTGTTTATATTACACTAGACCCTGTCTCTGTTTATATTACACTAGACCCTGTCTCTGTTTATATTACACTAGACCCTGTCTCTGTTTATATTACACTAGACCCTGTCTCTGTTTATATTACACTAGACCCTGTCTCTGTTTATATTACACTAGACCCTGTCTCTGTTTATATTACACTAGACCTGTCTCTGTTTATATTACACTAGACCCTGTCTCTGTTTATATTACACTAGACCCTGTCTCTGTTTATATTACACTAGACCCTGTCTCTGTTTATATTACACTAGACCCTGTCTCTGTTTATATTACACTAGACCCTGTCTCTGTTTATATTACACTAGACCCTGTCTCTGTTTATATTACACTAGACCCTGTCTCTGTTTATATTACACTAGACCCTGTCTCTGTTTATATTACACTAGACCCTGTCTCTGTTTATATTACACTAGACCCTGTCTCTGTTTATATTACACTAGACCCTGTCTCTGTTTATATTACACTAGACCCTGTCTCTGTTTATATTACACTAGACCCTGTCTCTGTTTATATTACACTAGACCCTGTCTCTGTTTATATTACACTAGACCCTGTCTCTGTTTATATTACACTAGACCCTGTCTCTGTTTATATTACACTAGACCCTGTCTCTGTTTATATTACACTAGACCCTGTCTCTGTTTATATTACACTAGACCCTGTCTCTGTTTATATTACACTAGACCCTGTCTCTGTTTATATTACACTAGACCCTGTCTCTGTTTATATTACACTAGACCCTGTCTCTGTTTATATTACACTAGACCCTGTCTCAGTTTATATTACACTAGACCCTGTCTCTGTTTATATTACACTAGACCCTGTCTCTGATTATATTACACTAGACCCTGTCTCTGTTTATATTACACTAGACCCTGTCTCTGTTTATATTACACTAGACCCTGTCTCTGTTTATATTACACTAGACCCTGTCTCTGTTTATATTACACTAGACCCTGTCTCTGTTTATATTACACTAGACCCTGTCTCTGTTTATATTACACTAGACCCTGTCTCTGTTTATATACATTAGACCCAGTCTCTGTTTATATTACACTAGGCCCTGTCTCTGTTTATATTACACTAGACCCTGTCTCTGTTTATATTACACTAGACCCAGTCTCTGTTTATATTACACTAGACCCTGTCTCTGTTTATATTACACTAGACCCTGTCTCTGTTTGTATTACACTAGGCCCTGTCTCTGTTTATATTACACTAGGCCCTGTCTCTGTTTATATTACACTAGATCCTGTCTCTGTTTATATTACACTAGACCCTGTCTCTGTTTATATTACACTAGACCCTATCTCTGTTTATATTACACTAGACCCTGTCTCTGTTTATATTACACTAGGCCCTGTCTCTGTTTATATTACACTAGACCCTGTCTCTGTTTATATTACACTAGATCCTGTCTCTGTTTATATTACACTAGACCCGGGCTCTGTATATATTACACTAGACCCTGTCTCTGTTTATATTACACTAGACCCGGTCTCTGTTTATGTTACACTAGACCCTGTCTCTCTTTATATTACACTAGACCCTGTCTCTGTTTATATTACACTAGACCCTGTCTCTGTTTATATTACACTAGAGCCCTGTCTCTGTTTATATTACACTAGACCCTGTCTCTGTTTATATTACACTAGACCCTGTCTCTGTTTATATTACACTAGACCCTGTCTCTGTTTATATTACACTAGACCCTGTCTCTGTTTATATTACACTAGACCCTGTCTCTGTTTATATTACACTAGACCCTGTCTCTGTTTATATTACACTAGACCCTGTCTCTGTTTATATTACACTAGACCCTGTCTCTGTTTATATCACACTAGGCCCTGTCTCTGTTTATATTACACTAGACCCTGTCTCTGTTTATATTACACGAGAGCCTGTCTCTGTTTATATTACACTAGGCCCTGTCTCTCTTTATATTACACTAGACCCTGTCTCTGTTTATATTACACTAGAGCCCTGTCTCTGTTTATATTACACTAGACCCTGTCTCTGTTTATATTACACTAGACCCTGTCTCTGTTTATATTACACTAGACCCTGTCTCTGTTTATATTACACTAGACCCTGTCTCTGTTTATATTACACTAGACCCTGTCTCTGTTTATATTACACTAGACCCTGTCTCTGTTTATATTACACTAGACCCTGTCTCTGTTTATATTACACTAGACCCTGTCTCTGTTTATATTACACTAGACCCTGTCTCTGTTTATATTACACTAGAGCCCTGTCTCTGTTTATATTACACTAGACCCTGTCTCTGTTTATATTACACTAGACCCTGTCTCTGTTTATATTACACAAGACCCTGTCTCTGTTTATATACACTAGACCCTGTCTCTGTTTATATTACACTAGACCCTGTCTCTGTTTATATTACACTAGACCCTGTCTCTGTTTATATTACACTAGACACTGTCTCTGTTTATATTACACTAGACCCTGTCTCTGTTTATATTACACTAGACCCTGTCTCTGTTTATATTACACTAGACCCTGTCTCTGTTTATATTACACTAGACCCTGTCTCTGTTTATATTACACTAGACCCTGTCTCTGTTTATATTACACTAGACCCTGTCTCTGTTTATATTACACTAGACCCTGTCTCTGTTTATATTACACTAGACCCTGTCTCTGTTTATATTACACTAGACCCTGTCTCTGTTTATATTACACTAGACCCTGTCTCTGTTTATATTACACTAGACCCTGTCTCTGTTTATATTACACTAGACCCTGTCTCTGTTTATATTACACTAGACCCTGTCTCTGTTTATATTACACTAGACCCTGTCTCTGTTTATATTACACTAGACCCTGTCTCTGTTTATATTACACTAGACCCTGTCTCTGTTTATATACATTAGACCCAGTCTCTGTTTATATTACACTAGACCCTGTCTCTGTTTATATTACACTAGACCCTGTCTCTGTTTATATTACACTAGACCCTGTCTCTGTTTATATTACACTAGACCCTGTCTCTGTTTATATTACACTAGACCCTGTCTCTGTTTATATTACACTAGACCCTGTCTCTGTTTATATTACACTAGGCCCTGTCTCTGTTTATATTACACTAGACCCTGTCTCTGTTTATATTACACTAGACCCTGTCTCTGTTTATATTACACTAGACCCTGTCTCTGTTTATATTACACTAGACCCTGTCTCTGTTTATATTACACTAGACCCTGTCTCTGTTTATATTACACTAGGCCCTGTCTCTGTTTATATTACACTAGATCCTGTCTCTGTTTATATTACACTAGACCCTGTCTCTGTTTATATTACACTAGACCCTGTCTCTGTTTATATTACACTCGACCCTGTCTCTGTTTATATTACACTAGGCCCTGTCTCTGTTTATATTACACTAGACCCTGTCTCTGTTTATATTACACTAGATCCTGTCTCTGTTTATATTACACTAGACCCTGTCTCTGTATATATTACACTAGACCCTGTCTCTGTTTATATTACACTAGACCCGGTCTCTGTTTATGTTACACTAGACCCTGTCTCTCTTTATATTACACTAGACCCTGTCTCTGTTTATATTACACTAGACCCTGTCTCTGTTTATATTACATTAGAGCCTGTCTCTGTTTATATTACACTGGACCCTGTCTCTGTTTATATTACACTAGACCCTGTCTCTGTTTATATTACACTGGACCCTGTCTCTGTTTATATTACACTAGACCCTGTCTCTGTTTATATTACACTAGACCCTGTCTCTGTTTATATTACACTAGACCCTGTCTCTGTTTATATTACACTAGACCCTGTCTCTGTTTATATTACACTAGACTCTGTCTCTGTTTATATTACACTAGGCCCTGTCTCTGTTTATATTACACTAGACCCTGTCTCTGTTTATATTACACGAGAGCCTGTCTCTGTTTATATTACACTAGGCCCTGTCTCTCTTTATATTACACTAGACCCTGTCTCTGTTTATATTACACGAGAGCCTGTCTCTGTTTATATTACACTAGACCCTGTCTCTGTTTATATTACACTAGACCCTGTCTCTGTTTATATTACACTAGACCCTGTCTCTGTTTATATTACACGAGAGCCTGTCTCTGTTTATATTACACTAGACCCTGTCTCTGTTTATATTGCACTAGACCCTGTCTCTCTTTATATTACACTAGACCCTGTCTCTGTTTATATTACACGAGAGCCTGTCTCTGTTTATATTACACTAGACCCTGTCTCTGTTTATATTACACGAGAGCCTGTCTCTGTTTATATTACACTAGACCCTGTCTCTGTTTATATTACACTGGACCCTGTCTCTGTTTATATTACACTAGACCCTGTCTCTGTTTATATACACTAGACCCTGTCTCTGTTTATATTACACTAGACCCTGTCTCTGTTTATATTACACTAGACCCTGTCTCTGTTTATATTACACAAGACACTGTCTCTGTTTATATTACACTAGACCCTGTCTCTGTTTATATTACACTAGACCCTGTCTCTGTTTATATTACACTAGACCCTGTCTCTGTTTATATTACACTAGACCCTGTCTCTGTTTATTTTACACTAGACCCTGTCTCTGTTTATATTACACTAGACCCTGTCTCTGTTTATATTACACTAGACCCTGTCTCAGTTTATATTACACTAGACCCTGTCTTTGTTTATATTACACTAGACCCTGTCTCTGATTATATTACACTAGACCATTTCTCTGTTTATATTACACTAGACACTGTCTCTGTTTATATTACACTAGACCCTGTCTCAGTTTATATTACACTAGACCCTGTCTCTGTTTATATTACACTAGACCCTGTCTCTGTTTATATACATTAGACCCAGTCTCTGTTTATATTACACTAGACCCTGTCTCTGTTTATATACATTAGACCCAATCTCTGTTTATATTACACTAGGCCCTGTCTCTGTTTATATTACACTAGACCCTGTCTCTGTTTATATTACACTAGACCCAGTCTCTGTTTATATTACACTAGACCCTGTCTCTGTTTATATTACACTAGACCCTGTCTCTGTTTGTATTACACTAGGCCCTGTCTCTGTTTATATTACACTAGGCCCTGTCTCTGTTTATATTACACTAGATCCTGTCTCTGTTTATATTACACTAGACCCTGTCTCTATTTATATTACACTAGACCCTATCTCTGTTTATATTACACTCGACCCTGTCTCTGTTTATATTACACTAGGCCCTGTCTCTGTTTATATTACACTAGACCCTGTCTCTGTTTATATTACACTAGATCCTGTCTCTGTTTATATTACACTAGACCCGGGCTCTGTATATATTACACTAGACCCTGTCTCTGTTTATATTACACTAGACCCGGTCTCTGTTTATGTTACACTAGACCCTGTCTCTCTTTATATTACACTAGACCCTGTCTCTGTTTATATTACACTAGACCCTGTCTCTGTTTATATTACATTAGAGCCTGTCTCTGTTTATATACATTGGACCCTGTCTCTGTTTGTATTACACGAGACCCGGTCTCTGTTTATATTACACTAGGCCCTGTCTCTGTTTATATTACACTCGACCCTGTCTATGTTTATATTACACTAGACCCTGTCTCTGTTGATATTACACTGGACCCTGTCTCTGTTTATATTACACTGGACCCTGTCTCTGTTTATATTACACTAGACCCTGTCTCTGTTTATATTACACTAGACCCTGTCTCTGTTTACTAGACTATGTCTGTGTTATTACTGCACTCACTCCCACACACACAAAGACAGACAGACAGAAATTAATTAATATAAATAAAGACATTATATTTGAGTGGGTGGAAGGATGCAATCATTTTTTGCTTTGAAGCATCGGTCTCGTCTTGTTAATAACTGTCAGAAGCTGTGTGCAATATCTAATTGATGTGGGATTATGTGGGTAATATCTGTGTTGAAAGGACGGGGTGAACCTTGCAACAATCCCCCAGAGATGAGCTGGGATTGAGGGACAGGACTGAAGGTGAGCAATAGTGCCCTGCACTTTGTACTAATTAGTGACAGACTCTGTGTGTTAAAGTTTACTAATTCCCACTTGTGTTGTGCTGTGCCGATTGCTCCCAGTTTGTGAATGTTCAGGATTGTTTTTGCTGCAGTATTTTCTATTGAGCTTTGGCGGGACCCACTGATTGTGTGAGACAGAGCCTGGAACCGTGACCTCACAGCACCGCCGGATGGGCGGCCGCAGGGACCTAATGCCCACCGGGTGCATGAGCTCTCAGCGGATTCAGAGCAACAACTGAAAAGAGCCTCACAAAGTGTTTGCTGTGTGTGTATGTACAAAGCTCATCATTCTTAATGTGTGCAAGCACATTCCACAGAGAGAAATCATTATCTTCAGCCATTATTGATCAGCACTTTATTTCCTTTATTCACAGTGTAACTTCAGAGCGTTGAAACATAGCAACATAGAAGATAGGAGCAGGAATAGGCCATTCGCTCCCTCGAGCCTGCTCCGACATTTAATGAGTTCATGTGGGGTACCGCAGGGATCAGTCCTTGGTCCCCAGCTATTCACAATATATATTAATGATCTAGACAAGGGAACTAGATGTAATATCTCCAAGTTTGCAGACAACACAAAGCTGGGTGGGCGTGTGTGCTGTGAGGAGGATGCCGAGAAACTCCAGGATGATTTGGACAGGTTGGGTGATTGGGCAGAAGCATAGCAGATGCAATATAACATGGATAAATGCGAGGTTATCCACTTTGGTGTCAAAAACAGATTATTATCTGAATGGCAATAGATTGGGAGAAGGGGATGTGCAACGAAACCTGGGTGTCCTTGTGCACCAGTCGCTGAAGGTAAGCATGTAGGTGCAGCAGGCGGTAAAGAAGGCAAATGTTATGTTTGCCTTCATAGCGAGAGCATTCGAGTACAGGAGCAAGGATGTCTTGCTGCAGTTGTGCAGGGCCTTGGTGAGACCGCTCCTTGAGTATTGTGTGCAGTTTTGGTCACCTTATCTGAGGAAGGATGTTCTTGCCATGGAGGGAGTGCAGCGAAGATTCACCAGACTGATACCTGGGATGGCAGGAATGACGTATGAAGAGAGATTGGGTCGATTGGGCTTATACTCGCTGGAGTTTAGAAGAATGAGAGGGGATCTCATTGAAACTTATAAAATTCTGACAGGACTGGACAGACTAGATGCAGGAAGGATGTTCCCGATGGTCAGGGAGTCCAGAACCAGGGGTCACAGTCGAAGGATAAGGGGTAAGCCATTTAGGACAGAAATGAGGAGGAATTTCTTCACCCAGAGAGTGGTGAACCTGTGGCATTCTCCACCACAGAAGGCAGTAGAGGCCAATTCATTAAATATATTAAAGAAGGAGTTGGATATATTTCTTAAGGCCAAAGGGATCAAGGGATATGGGGAGAAAGCAGGGACAGGGTACTGAGTTTGGATGATCAGCCATGATCGCATTGAATGGCGGAGCAGGCTAGAGGGGCCGAATGGCCTACTCCTGCTCCTATCTTCTATGTTTCATGGCTGATCATCCAAATTCAGTACCCTGTCCCTGCTTTCTCCCCATATCCCTTGATCCCTTTAGCCTTAAGAAATATATCTAACTCCTTCTTGAATATATTTAATGAATTGGCCTCAACTGCCTTCTGTGGTAGAGAATTCCACAGGTTCAACACTCTCTGGGTGAAGAAATTCCTCCTCATGTCAGTCCTAAATGGCGTACCCCTTATCCTTGGACTGTGAGCCCTGGTTCTGGACTCCCCGGCCATCGGGAACATCCTTCCTGCATCTAGTCTGTCTAGTCCTGTTAGAATTTTATAAGTTTCAATGAGATCCCCTCTCATTCTTCTAAACTCCAGCGAATACAAGCCCAATCGACCCAATCTCTCCTCATACGTCATTCCTGCCATCCCAGGTATCAGTCTGGTGAATCTTCGCTGCACTCCCTCCATGGCAAGAACATCCTTCCTCAGATAAGGCGACCAAAACGGCACACAATACTCAAGGTGTGGTCTCACCAAGGCCCTGTACAACTGCAGCAAAACATCCTTGCTCCTGTACTCGAATCATCTCGCCATGAAGGCCAATATACCATTTGCCTTTGAATACCTTTAACATTTATTGAGAACCCATTGTCTTGTGGGCTCTTGTTTAGAAAGTGATGTCACAATAACCATTCCGTTCCCAAGGTGATCCTGTCTGTCCGCAGTATTCAGTGGGAAAGGGGATTAAATCACACCGAGGATAATGAGCAGCCACCCACCAGTCTCTGCACTTCATTGTCCAGTGATCACCTCACCATCACACAGAAGCTCCTGATATAAACCTCCAGTGGGTGATACTTGGTGCAAGTGATGGTAAAAATGTAACTGTACCTGGACCTACATGAGGTTAATAAAGGCCCCTCTAAACTTTCCCATCAAACAGTCCTCGGATAGGTACAGCATAGGTTAGATACAGAGTAAAGCTCCCTCCACACTGTCCCATCAAACACTCCCAGGGCAGGCACAGCACAGGTTAAATACAGAGTAAAGCTCCCTCTACACTGTCCCATCTAACACACCCAGGGCAGGTACAGCACGGGTTAGATACAGAGTAAAGCTCCCTCTACACTGTCCCATTAAACACTCTCAGGGCCGGTACAGCACGGGTTAGATACAGAGTAAAGCACCCTCTACACTGTCCCATCAAACTCTCCCAGGGCAGGTACAGCACGGGTTAGAGACAGAGTAAAGCTCCCCCTGCACTGTCCCATCAAACACTCCCAGGGCAGGTACAGGACAGGTTAGATACAGAGTAAAGCTCCCTCTACACTGTCCCATCAAACACTCCCAGGGCAGGTACAGCACGGGTTAGATACCGAGTAAAGCTCCCTCTACACTGTCCCATCAAACACTCCCAGGGCAGGTACAGCATGGGTTAGATACAGAGTAAAGCTCCCTCGACACTGTCCCATCAAACACTGCCAGCCCATAATGAGCAGGGCTCAGGGAGGTTGGTTGCTAGGCACTGCAGTGATGTCATAAAGCAGGGCCATTCAGCCCAGCTGGTCGTCTCCTTGTCCCTTTAAAGGTGGAGAGCGGGGACACCCTGTCTCAAAACACAACCCATCTGTTCATACTGAGAATCCCCGGGCAAGCCCAAGGCCCAGAGTGTGGAACACAACCAAGGGGAAAAGAGGAGAGAAGGGGACAACCTGTCTCAAAACACACCTCACCTGTTCATACTGAGAATCCCCGGGCAAGGCCCAAGGCCCAGAATGTGGACACACCCCGGGGAGAGAGGAGGAGAGCGGGGACACCCTGTCTCAAAACACACCCCACCTGTTTATACTGAGAATCCCCGGGCAAGGCCCAAGGCCCAGAATGTGGACACACCCCGGGGAGAGAGGAGGAGAGCGGGGACACCCTGTCTCAAAACACAACCCATCTGTTCATACTGAGAATCCCCGGGCAAGCCCAAGGCCCAGAGTGTGGAACACAACCAAGGGGAAAAGAGGAGAGAAGGGGACAACCTGTCTCAAAACACACCTCACCTGTTCATACTGAGAATCCCCGGGCAAGGCCCAAGGCCCAGAATGTGGACACACCCCGGGGAGAGAGGAGGAGAGCGGGGACACCCTGTCTCAAAACACACCCCACCTGTTTATACTGAGAATCCCCGGGCAAGGCCCAAGGCCCAGAATGTGGACACACCCCGGGGAGAGAGGAGGAGAGCGGGGACACCCTGTCTCAAAACACACCCCACCTGTTCATACTGAGAATCCCCGGGCAAGGCCCAAGGCCCAGAGTGTGGACACACCCCGGGGGAAAAGAGGAGGAGAGAAGGGGAGGAGTGGGGACTGAGGGACACCAAGCTTCAGTTTTCGAGCCTGTAGACTTCAGGAGGGAAGACTGAGTTCAGTAGTTTTCGGATCCAGGGAGAGAACAAGGAGCAGATGGGGAGACTGGTGTGGATTCCAGCACAGTGAGGATGTAGGGGGAGGGAGATTGTGTCGGGCCGTGTATTAGGGGTGTAGGAGGGACAAGAGAGGAAAGGTCAGAGGAGCAATTACTGCAGCAGTGTCCATGAATAGTGAGAGAGAGAGAAGGTGGGGGTTAGAGTGGACCATGGGCAGTCTGTTAAACTGTCTGTTTGCTGTGACTACACAGGATTACACAGGATATACGGCACAGAAACAGGCCATTCGGCCCAACCAGTCCATGCCGGCGTTTATGCTCCACTCGAGCCTCCTCCAGTCTTTCCCCATCTAACTCTATCAGCATAACCCTCTATTCCCTTCTCCCTCATATGCTTGTCTAGCCTTCCCTTAAATGTATCTATACTATTCGCTTCAACCACTCCCTGTGGTAGCGAGTTCCACATTCTCACCACTCTCTGGGTAAAGAAGTTTCTCCTGAATTCCCTATTGGATTTCATGGTGACTATCTTATATTGATGGCCTCTAGTTATGCTCTTCCCCACAAGTGGAAACACTCTCTCTGTATCTACTCTATCAAAAACTTTCATCATTTTAAAGACCTCTATTAGGTCACCCCTCAGCCTTCTTTTTTCAAGAGAAAAGAGACCCAGCCTGTCCATCCTTTCCTGACAGGTTTACCCTCTCATTTCTGGTAGCATCCTTGTAAATCTTCTCTGCACCCTCTCCAGTGCCTCTATATCCTTTTTATAATATGGTGACCAGAATTGTACGCAGTGCTCCAAGTGTGGTCTAAACAAGGTTCGATACAAGTTTAGCAGAACTTCACTACTTTTCCATTCTATAACAATTCAATTCTATAACAATCGATCCCAATAATTTAAACCAATAGGATAAAGTCTTAAGTCCAATTTTGTCAGCATGCTGCGAAATTCGATGTCTGCAGATAACGGGAGATAAATTCTTAAAACTGCTGGATCTCTTGCTCTGCCATCAACCTCTTATCAAACTGGAGCTGGCATTGCCTAATATGGTCGTCTCTGGCTACTGCACAGTCCAGAGACACAAGTCTGCATTTTCTTCAACACACACCAACAACGTTAGAAGCAGGTAAAAACACTGTGGCCTTCCTGGGGCAGCAAAAAACCACTAGTATCCAGACTTTCCTTATCCCAACATCATATTTCTGATCGAAACATTCTGTGATGAAAATATCCAAGGCCAGTTGGTTGCAAACACCAGCTGTTGCTCAGTGAAATCTCTGTCTCTCTCTCTAATGATACCAACCACATTTCCCCCGATATCGAATGAACTAAACATGAACACCTTTCAGAAGCTGAATTAACCGAAGTCCATATGCCAACACCCCTCTCATCTTCCATTCACTTCAATTGAAAGGAAACTGACAGATTGGACCAGTCAGGATTTGAAAGATATTTACAACAGATTCTAGATGTTCTTAGAGTTGGGATCTTTCTCTATTCTGTCCACTCGAGGAGTTAGATAACAAACTTTCTCCTGTGAATATAGAGCTGGGGTATTGGGCCGTGATGTGTTCACTTGTTCATCTTGTTGACTCTAAACCTTTGCCAATTATTTGATGTGATCTGTTTACTTGTACGTGTTGTTTTAAATACACTTGCTGAGTGGATTCAAATTTAAATTGAAAGCAGGTTTGCAGGCGTGATGCTCTATTCACACATCGAAGGTGAGAGAGATGCTGTGGGACACACGCTAAGTCCAATAGCTGAAAGTGATTAACAGACTGGGTTTTGTGTTTAGTGATCCTGGGCGTGTTACCGAGACCTTCCCTGGATACCAAGGCTAGGGAAGGCACTCTGGAAGGTCTGGGGAGCTGGGACTTGTCCATGAGAGTAACCGACAGTACGAGAACTGAAATAATCTCGAGTTAGAAAGGAGAAAAGGCCCAAAAATGGAGCAATCGGTAACAGGACATCAATTAGTCTCCTCTTATCTTGGAGACATCATATATCAACTCACTGTTACTTGAAATATCAAAATATTATACTCCAGCCCAGTTATAGGGTTATTAACATCAGCAGGAAGAAACTCCACCTGTCAGAATGAAGACGATTCAGTCCGGGATGTAATTAACAGCAGCAATAACAGCAGAATCCAACCCCTGCAGTCACTTGAACGGTCTCTCTCCAGTGTGAACTCGTTGAAGTCTCAGCTGGTCGGATGACCGAGTGAATCCCTTCCCACACTCAGACCAGGTGAACGGCCTCTCCCCAGTGTGAACTCGCTGGTGTGTCAGCAGGCTGGATGACTGAGTGAATCTCTTCCCACACACGGAGCAGGTGAATGGTCTCGCCCCAGTGTGAACTCGTTGAAGTCTCAGCAGGTCGGATGATCGAGTGAATCCCCTCCCACACTCAGACCAGGTGAACGGCCTCTCCCCAATGTGAACTTGCTGGTGTATCAGCAGGTCAGATGACTGAGTGAATCCCTTCCCACACTCAGAGCAGGTGAACGGCCTCTCCCCAGTGTGACTGCGACGATGACTTTCCAGCTCAGACGACTAATTGAATCCCTTCCCACAGTCCTCACATTTCCACGGTTTCTCCATGGTGCGGATATCATCGTGTCTCTCCAGGTTGGACGATCAGTTGAAGCCTTGTCCACACACAGAACACGTGTACAGTTTCTCCCCGCTGTGAATGGTGCGATGTTTTTTCAGGCTGTGTAACTGGTTAAAGCTCTTTCCACAGTCAGTGCACTGGAACACCCTCACTCGGGTGTGTGTGTCTCGGTGCTTTTCCAGTCACACTGATGTTTGAAATCTTTTCCCACAGACAGAACAGACAAACATTTCTCCTTCCACATTCAAAGGCCGATGATATTCAGGTCCTGAGTAAACGAGTGATTCTGTCAGATTTTGACGTGATGTTTGGTTTGAGTTTCCCATCTGCAAATCCTCCCCTTCTAATACCCTGTAAAAGGAGTTTACAAAATTCATCACTGTAAGTACAGGACAGAAATTCAGAACAGACAATTTTAGTTTCTATCGAACATTCTTTCCTCTCTTCTTCCTCCAAAGCTGTAAATCCCCGTCCCACATATTGTCCCTCCTCCCTGTGCTAAAATCCAAACACGTCTCAAGATAGTTTGTCCTCCGCTCCCAGTTTTCAGTATGAACAGTTCTACACTCACTCGTTCTCCTCCCCCAAAGGTGCTGACTCTGATTGGGTCCAGTTCTACACTCACTGGTTCCCCTCCCTCTCCTCCCCTGAAGGTGCTGACTCTGGCTGGGTTCAGTTCTACACTCACTGGTACCCCTCCCTCTCCTCCCCTGAAGGTGCTGACTCTGGCTGGGTTCAGTTCTACACTCACTGGTTCCCCTCCCTCTCCTCCCCTGAAGGTGCTGACTCTGGCTGGGTTCAGTTCTACACTCACTGCTTCCCCTTCCTCTCCTCCCCTGAAGGTGCTGACTCTGGCTGGGTCACTCCCACACTCAAGGGGACCCTGAAGCCCTGCCCACGTTTGGGTCCTTCACAAAGATGGCCATCCGAATCAAGATGGCGTCGAACAAAGACAATGCTTTCCTTTACAAAAATGAGAAGTCGCACAACACCAGGTTATAGTCCAACAGATTTATTTAATTTTACTTTTAATAGTTGGACTATAACCTGGTGTTGTGCGACTTCTCATTTTTGTCCACCCCAATCCAACGCCGGCATCTCCACGTCATTTCCTTTACAAAGATGGCCGCCCTTAGCCTGGGCCTGTTACCGGGAAAAAGCCCCGGAGCTGCAAACGCGGAACCTGTAGGTTCTCATTCGGGGCTTGCGGCCTGCACCAGGTGTTTATGAAGCTCATCCGCCGGATGCGTTACCTCCCTCCGCCCCCTGATTCGTAATCCGCGCAAAAACCGCGTCTCCCAACGCGGTCCGCTCCCAGCACTCGCCCGGCTCTGATCACACTGACACTGCGCATGCTCCAAATACAGGCGGACACTGCGCCTGCGTACCGCGCTCCTCCTGAGTGAATGGGGCACATTCTCCCCCGCGGGGCATGCTGGGGAATATTGAAAGCCCCAATTAGTGAATGGAGAATGAGTTTCTGTGACCCCCCTTGAGAGAAAATTCATCAATAATTCACACAGAAACCCAAGTGCACGGGCACTCTGCCATGGTTCAGTCCTGGATGTGATTAATAACAGAATCCAAACCCCTGCAGTCACATTTGAACTCACTGGAGTCTCAGCAGGTGGGGTGAATTTCTTCCCACACACAGGATATTGAAACAGCCTCTCTCCAGTATCAATGCGCTGATCGTGCATCAGCTGCTTTGAACTTTGAAAGCTTTTCTCGCAGTCAGAGTATTCAAAGCAACTGTTCTCAATGTGGACACTCTGGAGTGTCAACAGGTGGGACAACGGAGTGAATCCCTTCCCACACGTGAAGTATCTAAACGGTCTCTCTCCGGTGTGACTGTGCTGGTGTGTCAGTAAATGGGATGATTGATTGAATCCCTTTCCACATACAGAGCAGTGAACGGATTCTCCCCATTACGAACATGTCCGTGTGCTAATAGGCGAGATGAGTGAGTGAATCTCTTTCCACACTCAGCTGGTGCACGGCCTCTCCCCGGTGTGACTGTATCCATGAGTTTGCACCTCAGACGGGCAACTGAATCCATTCCTACTGTCTAAAAACATTAATTCCACCATCTGGGATTTTGTTTCTCCCCTTCTCTCCAGAAGTTTCTGAATCTGGCTAGGTGCAATTCCACAGACATTAGTTAATCTCGAGTGCCTCACCGTCAGCCGACTCAGTGAGTGTCAGCAGCATTTCCACTGTGGTAGGCATCACAGCCGAGTCCAATCGTGTCCTCAATTAACATCCATATACTTCCCAGTTCAGGTCACTGGATCGCCATCAAGAGCAGGGGCAGTGGCTGATTTTTACACTTAGCCCAGTGGTACTGAGGCCAATTATGGCCCCTGATCTGCTGCCTTGCCAGAGATCAACTAACAGCCCAGATCAAGGATTGAATTTGTGATCTTCCCAGTCAGTAGTGCAGAGTGTTTTAAAGCAGGGGCGGGGGGTGGGGGGGAGAACAGAATATTTAAAAATAAATATCACTCCACCTTTAAATGAAACCTTCGTCACACTGCAAAATTCTGAAGTCTTTCCAAATTAACCAAGCAAGTCAAATGGATCGTCAAAAACAGAGACATTTTAGAAAGGCTCAAGTCACTGAAACAGACAGGTTTACAATCACTGCACAGTACAGGAGGGAGCGACTGTTAATGGGAGCTCTGTTACTGAAGTCTGCCGACACTCCAAGATAAACGGGTCTGTCCCTTTAACTATAAATAGACAGAGAAAGGGGAGTCCCTGGCCCTTTAAATATCTGGCCCATTCCCCCAGGCAGTGGGAGGAGGAACAGCGCGCAGTCTCTTCATAGCCTGACCCAGCGGGCCCCGCCGGATGGGCTGCCGCAGGGTCCTAAAGCCCAAAATCAGAAAACCACCGGGTTAAGCAGAACTGAAAAGAGCTCACACAAAGTGTTTGTTATATGTGTGAGTGTGTAAACAAAACACATCATTCTTAATGTGTGCTCGTGCATTCCACAGACATAAATTATCTTCACCAATTATTTTTCAGCATTTTATTTCCTTTATTCAGTGTTCGTGTGCTAATAGGCGAGATGAGTGAGTGAATCTCTTTCCACACTTAGCTGGTGAACGGCCTCTCCCTGGTGTGACTGTATCCATGAGTTTCCACCTTAGACGGTCAACTCCATTCATTCCCACAGTCCCCACATTTACACTGTTAATTCAGGTGGGCGCACGAGTCTCACAGGCTAGATGATTGGCTGAAGGTGGGTTCGTGCCACTCAAGTGCCAGGCAATGACTATCTCCAACAAGCGAGAGTCGAACCACCACCCAACATTCAACGGCATTGCCATCACCGAATACCCCACCATCAACATCCTGGGGGCCACCATTGACCAGAAACTTAACTGGACCAGCCACATAAATACTGTGGCAACAAGAGCAGGTCAGAGGCTAGGTATTCTGCGGTGAGTGTCTCACCTCCTGACTCCCCAACGCCTTTCCACCATCTACAAGGCATAAGTAAGGAGTGTGATGGAATACTCTCCACTTGCCTGGATGAGTGCAGCTCCAACAACACTCGAGAAGCTCAACACCATCCAGGACAAAGCAGCCCACTTGATTGGCACCCCATCCACCACCTTAAACACTCACTCCTTCCACCACCGGCGCACCGTGGCTGCAGTATGTACCATTTACAAGATGCACTACAGCAACTCGCCAAGGCTTCTTCGGCAGCACCTCCCAAACCCACGACATCTTCCACCACTACCTTCTCAACGGCAATTAGGGATGGGCAATAAATATTGGCCTTGCCAGCGGTGCCCACATCCCATAAACAAATTTTAAAAAATACACAGAACACGTGTCCTGTTTCTCCCGCTGTGATTGGTGCTTTTCCTTCTATATCCAAAGGCCGATGATATTTAGGTCCTGATGAAACTGGTCAATCTCTCAGATCTTGAGGCGATATTTTGTTTGAGTTTCCATCAGCAGATCCTCCCCTACTGACACTCTGAAATGGTCTTTACAAATGTTGTTACTTTAAGTGCAGGATAGAATGTCAGAACAGACAATTCTAGTTCCTATAGAACGTTCTGTCCTCTCCTGCCCCTCCTAAGCTGTAAATTCCCCATTCTACAAACTCTGCCTCCATCCTTACTGTCTAAAATCAACATTCATTGCACTGGCTGGGATTTTGTTTCTCCCCTTCTCTCCAGAAGGCGCTGAATCCGGCTGGGTGCAATTCCACATACATTAGTTAACCTCTAGTGCCTCACCGTCAGCCGACTCGGTGAGTGTCAGCAGCATTTCCCCTGTGGTAGGCATCACAGCCGAGTCCAATCCTGCCCTCAATTGACATCCATACACTTCCCAGTTGATGTGACTGGATCTCCATCAAGAGCCAGGGCAGTGGCTGATATTTACTCTTATTTAGCCCAGTGGTACTGAGGCCAATTCTGGCCCCTGAACTGTTGCCGTGGCTGAGATCAAATAACAGCCCAGATCAAAACTGCACTTTGGACTTTCCCAGTCAGTAGTGCCGAGTGTTTGAAAGTGGGGGTGGTGGTGGGGCGGGGCCAATGTGGAGGTGGGAAGGGTTAGAAGAGAACATACTGAAAGAAATGTTACTCCACCTTTAAAGGAAACCTTCATCACACTGCAAAATTCTGAAGTCTTTCCAAATTAAACAAGCAAGTCAAATAGATCATCAAAAATAGTGAGACATTTTAGAAAGGCTCAAGTCACTGAAACAGACATGTTTACAATCACTGCACAGTACAGAAGGGAGCGACTGTTAATGGGAGCTCTGTTAGTGAAGACCGCCGACACTCCAAGATAAACGGGTCTGTCCCTTTAAATATAAATAGACCGAGAAAGGGGAGTCCCTGTCCCTTTAAATATCTGCCCCATTCCCCCAGGCAGTGGGAGGAGGAACAGCATGCTGTCTCTTTATATCCTGAACCAGCGGGCCTCGCCAGATGGGCTGCCACATGTAGGAACCCCCTCTGTGTGGGGTCACTTACATTGAGACAACAAATCCAGGAACAGTAACACTGTGGCTCCAAATCCAAGCACCACTTACAATGAGACATGAAATCCAGGGATCAATTACACAGACACCAAATCCAGGAACCACTTACAGTGTGACACGAAAACCAGGACCACTTACACCCAGACACCAATTTCAGGGAGCAGTTACACTGTGACACCAGATCCAGGGACCACTTACAATGTGACACCAAATCTTAGGACCACTTACAGTGTGACACCAAATCCAGGGACCACTTACAGTGAGACACCAAATCCAGGGAGTATTTGCACTGTGACACCAATTCCAGGGACCACTTACAGTGTGACACCAAATCCAGGGAGTATTTGCACTGTGAACACCAATTCCAGGGACCACTTACATTGAGACACCAAATCCAGGGCCAACTTACAGTGTGACACGAAATCCAGGGATCACTTACACTGTTACACCAATTCCAGGGACCACTTACACAGCAAGCAGAAGAAGATTTGAGTGTTCGGTCTTTTTACGGGATTTCAGGAAGTGGATGGCTTCTTTTTCCGTGGAAGGGCTGAAGACTGTGGACAAGGACTATGACTTTACAAGGTTCGACAACATCAAATGATATTCGTTAATGATTCAGGCTCTCCACACTTCGGATTTCTCACCATCTCTCCTGAAGGCGCTGGTAAAAGCAGAGCAGACGGTTAACATCCCACACAATTGTAACAGAAGAGCCCCAGAGCTGGGCCCCCCTTGTAAAGTTCCAGGGTTAGAATCCCCATTTACAGTCCCAGGGTCAGAATCCCCATGTACAGTCCCAGGTAGGAATCCCCATGTACAGTCCCAGGGATGGAATCCCCATGTACAGTCCCAGGGTTGGAATCCCCATGTACAGTCCCAGGGTTAGAATCCCCGTGGACAGTCCCAGGGTTGGAATTCCCATGTACAGTCCCAGGGTTGGAATCCGCATGTAAATTCCCAGGGTTAGAATCTCCATGTACAGTCCCAGGGTTAGAATCTCCATGTACAGTTCCAGGGTTGGAATCTCCATGTACAGTCCCAGGGTTAGAATCCCCATGTACAATCCCAGGGTTGGAATCCCCATGTACAGTCCCAGGGTTAGAATCCCCATGTACAGTCCCAGGGTAGGAATCCCCATGTACAGTCCCAGGGTTAGAATCCCCATGTACAGTCCCAGGGTTGGAATCCCCATGTACAGTCCCAGGGTTGGATTCCCTCAGCAACACCGAGTGCGGGTCTCAGGCCCCGAGTCAGAGCCAGCGGACGTGCGGCCAGGACTCCGGCACCATTAACCCCAGGGTGCAGCACCTCCCCCAGACAAGAAACACAACAACTTGCATTTATACAGCAGAGGGAGCAATTCAGAGCCGGTTAGCATCAGGGTGAGCGGTGGATGTGGAACTCGGTCCCTGGCCTCCTGTGTAGGGCTTTCTTGTTGCATCAGTTTGAGCTGGAGTGGAGAGGGGGGAGAAGCTGCTGGGTTTAACCGCGAGTACTTCTGAGCCCAGTGGGACCCAACAATTTCCAACGTGCGACTGTGAAGGGAGATGGATTCTAGGGGAGATTAAGTTGCTAAACAGACACGGTCCATACAGTGCAAAAGATTATCGTTTCAGGAACAAGTATTTCTGTAGAGGCTTTCAATCCATTTTATATATACAGATTTTTTTAAATTCATTCGATGTGGGTGTCACTAGCAAGGCCAGCATATATTGCCAGTCCCCAGTTGCCCGTTGATAAGGTGATGCTGGGCCTTCTTCTTGAAGCTCTGCAGTCCGTGAGGTGAGGGTACTCTCAGAATGCTGTTAGGTAAGGAGTTCCAGGATTTTCACCCAGCGACGATGTAGGAACGGCGATATATGTCCAAGTCAGGATACTGTGTGACTTGGAGGGGAACTGGGAGGTGATGGTGTTCCCATGCGGGCAACACGGTGGCATAGTGGTTAGCACTGGTGCCTCACAGCGCCAGAGACCCGGGTTCGAATCTGACCTCGGGTGACTGTCTGTGTGGAGTTTGCACATTCTCCCCGTGTCTGCGTGGGTTTCCTCCGGGTGCTCCGGTTTCCTCCCACTGTCCAAAAATGTGCGGGTTAGGTTGATTTGGCTATGATAAATTGACCCTTAGTGTTAGGGGGGGATTAAATATGTGGGGTTATGGGGATAGAATGGGATATGTTAGGGGGAATTAAATACGTGGGGTTACGGGGGTCGGGTGGGATATGTGTACTGTGGGGATTAAAGCAGGGACAGGGTACTGGATTTGAATGATCAGCCATGATCGTATTGAATGGTGGTGCAGGCGCGACGGGCCGAATGGCCTACTCCTGCTCCTAGATTCTATGTTTCTATGTTTCTATGCACCTGCTGCCCTTGTCCTTCTAGGTGGTGGAGGTCGCGTGTTTGGGAGGTGCTGTCAAAGTTCTAGTCGAGTTACAGATGTATAAAGCCACTCCTTCACCCCACCCCCTCCCACCTCGCTCTCTCTCCTCCCATAGAGGCCAGAGTCTTGTGTAGGCCCACACCGGGTGGCGGGTTCCCTTCCCTGAAGGACATTAGTGAACCAGTTGGGTTTTTACGACAATCCGGCAGCTTTCATGGTCACTTTTTTCTAGTGCCGGCCCCACAAATTCCCAGATTCATTCAGCTCAATTTCACAACCTGCCTTTGTGTTTTTGTGGGTTCTCTCTCACCCTCCCTTTTTCCTGTTTTAAATTCATTTTACAGGGTGTTCGAATGGGAGGATTTGCAGACGGGAAACTAAAACCAAACATCACTTCAAGACCTGACAGAGTCACTCGATTCATCAGGACCTTTGAGCATGGAAGCAGAAAGCACCGTTCAGAGCGGGGAGAAACCGTACACGTGTTCTGTGTGTGGACGAGGCTTCAGCCGATCCTCTGGCCTGTCGAGACACAAGCGCAGTCACACCGGGGAGAAACCGTGTAAATGTGGGGACTGTGGGAAGCGATTCAACTACCCGTCTGAGCTGGAAACTCATCGACGAGTTCACACTGGGGAGAGACCGTTCACTTGCTCTGAGTGTGGGAAGGGATTCACTGATTCATCCCACCTGCTGACACACCAGCAAGTTCACAAGTGACAGCAGAGGTTAGATTCTGCTGTTTCTGCTGCTGTCAATTACATCCTGAACTGAAGCGTGTTCATTCTGACAGCTCGGGTTTGTTTCTGCTGATGTTAATAACCCCTGTAACTGGGCTGGAGTTTAATATTCTGGATATCTGTCAAATAAATCAGCTTTTTCTTTAATCACATTGTTGTGGATTTTTGTCGTTCCCACCTGAGTGTTTAGCATCACCTGGCTGGAGCTCAGAAAGGACAATCTGGGGGGAGGATCGTACGGCGCGAACAGAACTATAGCCTGGACACAGTCCTTCAGGGCCACACTGAGAGGGGCAAATGGCACTTTGGTCTTTCTCGTCTCTCTTCACTGACAGCAATATCCCCGTGCAGGTTAATACTGAGGCCTGTAAGGAATGTGTCCCAGCCGCTCTCTCCCATGGGTCAGAGCTCCTGGGCACGGAACAGAAGGCTCCTTTACAACTGTGTTTAGAGTCAGGAAGAACAACGGTGAATGCTGGAAACGTGCTGTCAAATCAGAGATTGGTGTCAAACTGCGATCTGTTCCTGACTGAAAGTGAAACGGCACGGTTAAGTTTCCAGTCGAAAAATGACTGGTAATTATTCCACGAAGATTTAATATGTGTGTGTGAGACAGTCCTGAGTCTACCATTTTAAGGCAGGTGTTAGCTCATTTAAAATAAACCCGTTTAAAATAAATTGGTTAAAGTCTGCATTAAAATAGCAGAGGGAGGAGTTCACAGGAGCCTGTTAACTGCTGGTACAATTATACAACAGACATTTGATCTCCAGATAAAGAAGGACCTGCAGCGTGTTTCCAGGAATTCCCTGTTTTATTGATGTGTGCATGTTAGACACCAGGATAACTAAAAATACACGACCCGGAACATCCACGGGGGTGCGATCCCGACAGTTACTCTGGGATCACTCCCGCTGCGGAACTCCAGCACTGACCCGGCTGAAGGTTGTAGGCTCAGGGAGTGGGGCCTCCAGGAGTGGACTGTGAGAAAGCTGGGTTTCAGTATCCTGACACACATTTGGTGAGGAACCCGATTTCATAGCACTAGACCCTGTCTCTGTTTATATTACACTAGACCCTGTCTCTGTTTATATTACACTAGACCCTGTCTCTGTTTATATTACACTAGACCCTGTCTCTGTTTATATTGCACTAGACCCTGTCTCTGTTTATATTACACTGGACCCTGTCTCTGTTTATATTACACTAGACCCTGTCTCTGTTTATATTACACTAGACCCTGTCTCTATTTATATTACTCTAGACCCTGTCTCTGTTTATCTTACACTAGACCCTGTCTCTGTTTATATTACACTCGACCCTGTCTCTGTTTATATTACACTAGACCCTGTCTCTGTTTATATTACACTAGACCCTGTCTCTGTTTATCTTACACTAGACCCTGTCTCTGTTTATATTACACTAGACCCTGTCTCTGTTTATATTACACTAGACACTGTCTCTATTTTTTTACACTAGACCCTGTCTCTGTTTAGATTACACTAGACCCTGTCTCAGTTCATATTACACTAGACCCTGTCTCTGTTTATATTACACTAGACCCTGTCTGTTTATATTACACTAGACCCTGTCTCTGTTTATATTACACTCGACCCTGTCTCTGTTTATATTACACTAGACCCTGTCTCTGTTTACATTACACTTGAATATGTCTGAGTTATTACTGCACTAGACCGTTTCTCTGTTAGATAGATAGATAAATATACAGACATTAATATAAATAAAGATTATATTTGAGTGGGTGGGAGGATGCAATCATTTTTTGGTTTGAACCATAGATCTAGTCTTGTTAATAATTGTCAGAAGCTGTGTGCAATGTCGAATTGATGTGGGATTATGTGGGTAATATCTGTGTTGAAAGGACGGGTTGAACCTTGCAACAATCCCCCAGAGATGAGCTGGGATTGAGGGACAGGACTGAAGGTGAGCAATAGTGCCCTGCACTTTGTACTAATTAGTGACAGACTCTGTGTGTTAAAGTTTACTGATTCACACTTGTGTTGTGCTGTGCCGATTGCTCCCAGTTTGTGAATGTTCAGGATTGTTTCTGCTGCAGTATTTTCCATTGAGCTTTGGCGGGACCCCCTGATTGGGTGAGACAGAGCCTGGAACCGTGACCTCACAGCACCGCCGGATGGGCGGCCGCAGGGTCTTAATGCCCACCGGGTGCACAAGCTCGCAGCGGGTTCAGAGCAACAACTGAAAAGAGCCTCACAAAGTGTTTGCTGTGTGTGTGTGTGTACAAAGCTCATCATTCTTAATGTGTGCAAGCACATTCCACAGAGAGAAATCATTATCTTCACCCATTACTGATCAGCATTTTATTTCCTTTATTCACAGTGTAACTTCAGAGCGTTGAATCCCTTTAACATTTATTGAGAACCCATTTTCTTGTGGGCTCTTGTTTAGAAAGTGATGTCACACTGACCATTCCGTTCCCAAGGTGATCCTGTCTGTCCGCAGTATTCAGTGGGAAAGGGGATTAAATCACACCGAGGATAATGAGCAGCCACCCAGCAGCAGGACACAAAGAGTCTGCAAAGGGATATCGACAGGTTAAGTGAGTGGGCAAGAAGGTGGCAGATGTGAGGTTATTCACTTTGGTAGGAAGAATAGAAAAAGAGAATATTTTTTAAATGGTGAGAAATTATGAAATGTTGGTGTTCAGAGGGATTTGGGTTTCCTCGAACACAAATCACAGAGAGTTAGCATGCAGGTACAGCAAGAAATTAGGAAGGCAAATGGCATGTTGGCCTTTATTGCAAGGGTGTTGGAATACAAGAGTAAGGAAGTCTTACTACAATTGTACAGGGCCTTGGTGAGACCACACCTGGAGTTCTGTGTACAGTTTTGGTCTCTGTACCAAAGGAAGGATATACTTGCCTTAGAGAGGGTGCAACGAAGGTTGACTAGATTGATTCCTGGGATGAGAGGGTTGTTCTTTGATGAGAGATTGTGTAGAATGGGCCTATACTCTCTGGAGTTTAGAAGAATGAGAAGTGATCTCATTGAGACACATAGGGGGAGTAATTCAGTATCGCCCCATTTGGGGCGCAATTATCGGCCGGGTGCAAAGATTAGCGCCTGGCGCTAATTATCGCCTCCGACTGCAAACTTGACCTTTATCGCCCCTGGAGGTGATTGGAGCGCTAAATAAGGCCCTTCACACCTGTCTTAAGGTGCAAAGGCCGAGGAGCGAGGCGCTACCTCAGAGCGCTGGCGAAGCTCATGTGATGTCAGTCAGTAATGGAACACACACACAATGGCGCGGGCCAGTTCTTAAAGGGGAGGGTTGATCTTGCTTTCCATCCACATCCTGCTCATTGCAGCCTTGAATCTCGGCCTGGAGAGACCTGTACATCAAATCTGCTGGAAAGAACAATGGAGAGTACCAGGGAAAGAGCTCAGAGTGCAACCCCCACAGTCTCTTCTAAATCGATAAAAGGAAGGGCAAATCAAAATGAAACTGCAAAGTGCAGCTCAGTACCCAAAACTCCTTCACACAGCTTTGAATCTCTCCAGAAGTCTGTCTCTCTCTCTCTCAGAATGCGTGGTTCAAAAATGTCACCAACAATTAAAGGCAGGAAGCGGTCGCCTTTAAATAGCGCTCCCCCAGTCCCTGCCTGACTGCAAAACGCTCCACTCAAACTGTCGTTGCTAGCGGCAGGCGGTAAGGCAGGGGGCGCCACTCAATATACGCTCCAGGGCGCTGCCGGGGCGTTGCGCACTCGACTGACGTCACGATCTGCCGGCGCAGGAGATGGTGGCGGTAGTGTTTAGCGCCGCCGCAAAATGACTAGTTAATTTCGCGAGCAGCGCAAACATCACCGCGCCCGGGCGCTAGTTGCTTTGCGCCCCATTAGCGCCCTCTTAAGGCGCTAACGGGAGGCGCAACCAACTGAATTTTTCCCCCATAAGATTCTGAGAGGGCTTGACAGGGTAGATGCTGAGAGGCTGCTTCCCCTGGCTGGAGAGTCTAGAACAAGGGGGCATAGTCTCAGGATAAGGGTAGGTCATTTCGGACTGAGATGAGAGGGTTGTGAATCTTTGAAATTCTCTACCCCAGAAGGCCGTGGATGCTCAGTCGTTGAGTATATTCATGGCTGAGATCAATAGATTTTTGGATATTAAGGGAATCAAGGGAAATGCGGAGCGGGTAGGAAAGTGGAGTCAGTTCAAAGATCAGCCATGGTCTTATTGAATGGTGGAGCAGGATCAAGGGGCCGTATGGCCTACACCTGCTCCTATCCCGTGTAGTCCCACACTCCAGCTTTTTCCCATATCATTGCAAATTAGTCCTCTTCAAGTATGTGAAAACAGAATGAGAGTAAACTAGCAAGAAATATGAAAACAGATTGTAAGTGTTTCTACAAGTGAGTAAAAAGGAAGAGAGAAGCAAAAGTAAACATTGGTCCCTTAGAGGCTGAGACAAGAGAAATTATATTGGGGAACAAGAAAATGGCAGAGATTTTAAACAAATATTGTATATCTGTCTTCATAGTAGAAGACACAAAAAGCAGACCCAAAATAGTGGGGAACCAAGGGGCTAATAAGAGTGAGGAACTGAAAGTAATTAATATCAGTAGAGAAAAAGTACTTGAGAAACTAATGGGACTAAAATCCGACAAATCCCATTGACCTGACGGCCTACATCTGAGGGTTCTAAAAGAGGTGGCTGCAGAGATAGTGGATGCATTGGTTGTGATCTTCCAAAATTCCCCAGATTCTAGAACAGCCCCAGCGGATTGGAAGGAAGCAAATGTAACCCCGCTATTCAAGAAAGGAGGGAGAGAGAAAACAGGGAACTACAGGCCAGTTAACCTGACATCAGTCATCGGGAAAATGCTGGAATCCACTGTTAAGGAAGTGGTAACAGGACACTGAGAAAATAATAACATGATTAGGCAGAGTCACGTGGTTTTATAAGGTCAATCGTGTTTAACAATTTATTAGAGTTTTTTGAGGATGTAACTGGCAGGGTAGATAAAGGGGAACCAGTGGATGTAGTATATTTGGATTTCCAAAAGGCATTCGATAAGGTGCCACATAAAAGGTTGCTATGCAAGATATGGGGTTGGGGGTAATATATTAGCATGGATAGAGGATTGGTTAATGGGCAGAAATCAGGGAGTGGGGATAAATGGATCATTTTCCGTTTGGCAGGCTGTAACTAGTGGGGTGCTGCAAGGATCAGTGCTTGGGCCTCAGCTATTTACAATCTGTATCAATGACTTTGATGAAGGGACCGAGTGCAACGTATCCAAGTTTGCTGACGATACAAAGCTAGGTGGGATAGTAAGCTGTGAGGAGAACACAAAGGGGTAGAAATTAGGTCGCGCCCCATTTGGGGCGCAAATATCGTCCGGACGCAAATATTAGCGCCTGGCGCTAATTATCGGCACTGACAGGAAACTTCACTTTTACCGCCCCGGGAGGTGAGTGGAGCGCTAAAGTAGGCGCTGCACACCTCTCTTAAGGCGCAAAGGCCAAGGAGTGAGGCGCTAACTCAGCGCACGAGTGCAGCGCAGCTGCTGCCAGTTAGCGAGGGAACACAGACACACTGGCGCCGGACACTTCTTAAAGCGGGGGGGGCCACTTGCTCCCCAGCCACACCCTGCTCATTGCAGCCTTGAATCTCAGCCTGGAGAGACCTGTAATCCATTTTGCTGCCAAGCATGGAGAGGGTGAGAGAACGCGCTCATCGCTTCACCGAGCGGGCCTTGGATGCTCTGGTTGACGCAGTAGAGCGCAGACGATGCATGCTGTTCCCGGAGAGTGGCAGGAGGCCTTTGCCACGCGAGTTCAGAAGACTGTGGAGGGAGGTGGCTCAGAGCGTCTCCTCCAGGAGCATGGTGCCCAGGACCCATGTTCAATGCTGCAAAAAGTTCAACGACCTCACTCGGGTCGTCAGGGTGAGTGGCTTTTTCTCAATACCTCTCCATCCCTCCATCTCAACCTCACTCTATGGCCAGAGGGTCTTAAAACCCCAATGCACAACACTCATCCAACACCTATGGCCCTTTCATCAAACACACACACACATTCCACACTTTGCATACAGTAAGGGCTATTCACCTATGGGAGGCACATCAGGCAAGACCATGGCTGTATATTGTAAGGGCTATTCACCTATGGGAGGCACATCAGGCAAGACCATGGCTGTATATTGTAAGGGCTATTCACCTATGGGAGGCACATCAGGCAAGACCATGGCTGTATATTTACTCAGATGCTGTCCTTTTTCTTGCAGGCTAAGCTGGCTCATAATCGGAGACAGCAGCAACGGACGGGTGGAGGGCGGCTTCAGCTGCAACCCCTCAGCGATCGGGAGGAGCGCGTCCACAGGATTGTGGCAAGCCGGGTGATCGGTCCCGTCGCCACTGGAGACGCCGACCCCGTTGTGGACAGCAATGGTAAGGTCATCACCTTTTTGTCCTCTGTCCTTCCACTTGTCCCTCACAATACCAGCCTTTGACACTTTCAATCCAACTTGCTAACTCGCTGCACTTATTCCTCCCTTACTGCCACCCTGTCCTCACGCTAAAGCCACTCTTGTACCTCCCTGCTTTCAGATGGTGATTCACCAGCTGAGGAGACGGGCCCTGAAGCTGCCACTGGGAGTGATGCTGCAGCTGAGGAGGAAGAGGAAGCCGGAGCATCAGTGCCACCCTCTCCCGAGGAAGCCCATGCCCACACTGGGAACACGCCTTCCCCGGAGGGGAGCAGGGGGGAAGGGGCTGATGATGGTGAAGCTCCAGGACCCAGCGGGCTGCAGCAACGCCATGGGGGGGGTAGGGAAGAACGGGGGCCTTCTCCCCAGAGGGAGAGTATGCCAGACACTCCTACTGCAATGGACGCAGAGGAGGAGCGGCTGATTACAGAAATGAACACCCAGGCGGTGGGCATGCACACTGAGCTCATGGGTGCAGTGGGAAGGGTGCCCGATTGCATTGAGTCACTGGCAAGGAGTGTGGAGCACTTCGCTGTAGCACAGGCGGATGCCACACTAACGCTTAGTGCTGCAATTCAGTCACTGGCTGCCGTGATCCCACCTCTGACTGCTCTCATACAGACTCAGATGGAGGCCACGCGAGCACAGACTGCTGCCAACCTCGATGGTTCGTGCACATGTCCCCGGGGCTGTCACCGCGCCGCAGCAGGCCAGCAATCTGTTCTCTGGCAAATTGCTCCGGATGCTGAAGTGCTGCCCCGTGGGAGTGCCAGTGTGTCGGGCGAGCAGGGAGTTGCTGGCCTCTCTCACGATGACAGCATTCCTGCTGCCAACACTGTCACTTCTCCACTGCACTTGCCACCGCCTGTAGGACAGACTGCTGCCGCCCATGCAGAGTTGGTGCAGTCTGCAGCCGGGCCCTCCAGGCCCAGAAGTGGTCGAGGCCGTCCTTCAGGGGCATCTGCAGTGTCAGGGTCTGACGAGCAGCAGCCTTCCACCAGCCTTGCTGCAGCCACTGAGGTCCCATTACGGAGGAGCAGTAGGGTTAGAAGGGGGGAAGTGCGCAAGGGAAGGAGATCACCCTCGAAGGGCAAAAAGTAGGAGGTGTGCCAAAATGCTGGTCATTTTTTTATTAAAGGCCGAGGTTCATGGTCCAACTTTTGTTTAGTGTTTTGGACATTATCTCCAGGTTGTGAGAACCAGTTATGTTATTGACTGTTTTTTTGTGTTTATTTCTATGAGTTTGTCATGAGGAATTGACACACACAGAGTTTGTAAAATAAATAAGTTTCTGTATTCAAAATATACATGGCTGGTGGTTGGAATTATTGGTGCCTTGGCCGGCTTAGGGGTTGCGTGCTGGGTTGATTAGTGTTTGTAGCAATGGCAGGGGCCCTAGAAGCGGCTTGCTATTAGTCGTTGACGGACGGCCCTTGCAGTTTGACCATTGTGGGCCGCCCTCCTGCCTTGGTGCTGCTGATGATCATCGTCCTCGTCCTCTTCCTCCTCTTCCTCCTCCTCTGGTGGTGCTACAAGGCCTGGTGGCATTGGCTGGGTCCTGAGGATTGCCATGTTGTGCAACATGCAGCACACGACTACGAAGTTCGAAACTTGCTCAGGCGAGTACTGCAGGGCTCCTCCGGAATGGTCCAGACAGCGGAACCGTTGTTTCAGCACGCCGATTGTGCGCTCAATAATGTTCCTGGTTGCTTGATGGCTTTCATTGTACCGCAGCTCAGCACGGGTGTTTGGCGTACGGAGCGGTGTCATCAGCCAGGTGCTCAATGCCTACCCCTTGTCCCCCAGAAGCCAACCAACTGGCTGATGCGGTGCCTCGAAAACCTCTGCCACAGTAGTCTGGCGCAGGATGAAAGCATCGTGGCAGCTGCCCGGATAGTGGGCATTGACAGCGAGTATCACCTGTCTGTGGTCACAGACCAACTGCACATTCAAGGAATGGAACCCCTTTCTGTTCCTGAATTCCTCTGCATTCTCTCATGGAGCACGCAAAGCCACATGCGTGCAGTCAATGGCGCCCTGCACCATGGGGAAGCCCGCTACCCTCGCAAAGCCCAGAGCACGGTCACGCTGCTTGTCTGGGGTCATAGGGAAAGAGATGAAGTCTCGTCTCCTTCTGAAGAGGGCATTGGTGACCTGCCGGATGCAGCGATGCACCGCAAACTGGGAGATATTGGCGAGGTCCCCAACAGCAGCTTGGAATGAGCCAGTGGCGTAGAAGTTCAAAGCCACTGTGACCTTCACTGCCACCGACAGAGACGTCCTGGACCTCAGCTGAGGCTGCAGATCTGGCTGCAGCAGGTGGCAGAGCTCAGTGACCACCTCCTTGCTGAATCGCAGCCTTCGCAAACACAGCTCCTCGGACATATGGATGTAGGAGAGCTGTTCACGATATACCCTGGGAGGGTAAGCTCTCCTGTACATGCGCCTGATGGCCCTCCTCCGTCTGGCCATCATTGCCACTCTCTGTCTGCGTCTCAGTATCCTCCGATTCAGCTGGAGCAGGACGATGCCCCCAATCATTGCAGCCCCCATATTCTCTTTGCCAGAAAAGTAATGAGGTACAGCAACTGAAGTAGCAACAAAGTTAGGATGAACTAGGCCAAACTACCTCACAAAGCGTTGAGTCAATGTAGAAGTCTCTCTCTCTCTCTCTCCGAATCTCTCTCTCTCTCAGAACGAGTGGTGCATAAATGTCGACCACAGAAAAAGACAGGAAGAGGCCCCCTTTAAATAGCGCCCCCCCCAGCCCCACACCGATTGATAACGTTCCAGTCTTCCGGTCGTTGGAAGCGCCAGGCGGTAAGGCAGGGGGCGCCACTCAATTTCCGCTCCGGGGCGCCCCAAGGGCGTTGCACCATGGAATGACGTCACAATCTGCGCGCGCAGGTGGTCGCAGCGGTAAGTTTTAGCGCCGCCGCACAATCTCAAGTTAAGTTCTCGAGCGGCACAAACAGCACTGCGCCCGGGCGTTAGCGGCTTAACGCCCCATTAGCGCCCTCTTAAGGCGCTAACGGGAGGCGCAACCAAGTGAATTTTTACCCCAAAGAGTCTGCGAAGGGATATAGACAGGATAAGTGAGTGGGCAATAAGGTGGCAGATGCAGTATAATGTGGGGAAACGTGAGGTTATTCACTTTGGTCGGAACTATAGAAAAACAGAATATTTTTTATACGGTGAGAAACTATTAAATGTTGGAGATCAGAGAGATTTAGGTGTCCTCGTACAGGAAACACATAAAGATAGCATGAAGCTACAGCAAGCAATTAGGAAGGCAAATGGCATGTTGGCCTTTATTGCAAGGGGTTGGAGTACAAGAGTGAGGAAGTCTTGCTGCAATTGTACAGGGCCTTGGTGAGACCACACCTGGAGCTTTTGTCTCCTTATCTGAGGAAGGACATACATGCCTTAGAGGCGGTGCAATGAAGGTTCACTAGATTGATCCCTGGGATGAGAGGCTTGTCCTATGAGGAGAGATTGAGTAGATTGGGCCTATACTCTCTGGAATTTAGAAGAATGAGAGGTGATCTCATTGAAACATTAGATTCTGAGGGGAGATTGAGAGGTTTTTGCCCCCTGGCTGGAGAGTCGGGAAGTTAGTGCTGTTGGGGAGGGTTTAAATTAATTTGGCAGGGGGATAGGCACCAGGATGTAGCATCAGAAAGGAGAAAGAAAGGATTGGGAGAGACAGAGAGCATTATAGTAAGACAGAGTAAGGTAATAGATGGGATCAGACTAAGAGAGAATACAAGAAGGTCTAAGATAGGTTTACAGTGCATGTGTGTAAACGCACGAAGCGTGGTAAATAAGGTTGGTGAGCTGCAGGCGCAGATAGCCACATGGAAATATGGTGTTGTGGCGATAACGGAGACCTGGCTCAAAAAAGGGCAGGATTGGGTCCTAAATAATCCTGGATATAATGGGCACTTGGAGAGGTTTAAGCTAATTAAGGAGAGCCAACACGGATTTGTAAAAGGCAGATCGTGTTTGACTAATCTAATTGAATTTTTAGATGAAGTTACAAGGAGGATTGATGAAGGGAATGCAATGGATGTTGTCCACATGGATTTTAGGAAGGCGTTTGACAAAGTACCACATAGAAGGCTGGTAAACAAAATTGAGGCTCATGGAATAGGTGGGTCAGTGGCAGCTTGGATAAGGAATTGGATTAAGGACAGAAAACAGCGAGTTGTGGTAAATGGCTGTTTTTCAGACTGGAGGATGGTGGACAGTGGTGTTCCCCAAGGGTCAGTGCTGGGGCCACTGCTTTTTTTGACAAATATAAATGACCTGGATATTGGAATACAGAGTAGAATTTCTAAATTTGTCGATTACACCAAACTTGGGGGTGTGACAATGTGAGGATGATACCAATCGACTGCAACAGGACATAGAAAGGCTAGCAGAATGGGCAGACAAGTGGCAGATGGAATTTAATACAGAGAAGTGTGAGGTGATGTATTTTGGCAGAAGGAACAGGGAGAGGCAATATACACTGAATGGCACAGTTTTAAAGAGTGTGCAGGGACAGAGGGACCTGGGAGTTAATGTGCATAGGTCCCTGAAGGTGGCAGGACATATGAGATCTTGGGCTTCATAAATAGAGGTATTGAGTACAAAAGTAGAGAAGTTATGCTGAACCTTTATAAAGTGCTGGTTAGGCCACAACTGAAGTATTGTGTCCAGTTCTGGTCACCACTCTTTAGGAAGGATGTGAAGGCCCTTGAGAGGGTGCAGAGGAGATTTACCAGAATGGTTCCGGGGATGGGGGATCTTAGCTACAAGGACAGGTTGGAGAAGCTGGATTTGTTTTCATTAGAGCAAAGGAGGTTGAGGTGTGATTTGATAGAGGTGTACAAGATTATGACGGGTTTGGATAGGCTAGACGGGGAAAGGCTGTTCCCACTAGTTGAGAAGGTAGAAGGACTAGGGGACACAGATTTAAGGTTATGGGCAAGAGATACAGGGGGATGTGAGGGAAAACTTTTTTACGCAGCGAGTACTGAGGACCTGGAACTCACTGCCGACGGAAGTGGTGGAAGCGGAGACACTCAATGTTTTCAAGGGGAAACTGGATTGGCACTTGAGGGAAATAAACTTTCAGGGTTACGGGGATAGAGCGGGGGAATGGGACTGACTGGATTGCTCTACAGACAGCTGGCACGGACTTGATGGGCCAAATGGCCTCATTCTGTGCCGTTATGACTATGATTCTATAAGGTATAAGAGAGAGGCTGTCCTGGAGGGGTCAAGGACAGAATCTATATGGCTAGAGTTAAGAAACAATAGAGGTGCCATTACACTACTGGGTGTATTCTACAGGCCACCAACTAGTGGGAAGGATATAGAGTAGCAAATTGGCAGGGAAATTACAGAGAGGTGCAAGAACTATAGAGTAGTAATAATGGGGGACTTCAACTATCCTAATATAGACTGGGATAGTAATAGTGTAAAGGGCAGAGAGGGGGAAGAATTTCTGACGTGTGTTCAGGAGAACTTTCTTGATCAGTACGTTTCCGGCCCAATGAGGAACAAGGCATTGCTGGATCTGGTTCTGGAGAATGAGGTGGGTCAAGTGGAGCAAGTGTCAGGAGGGGAACATTTAGGGAACAGTGATCAGAGTATCATAACATAGAAACATAGAAGATAGGAGCAGGAGTAGGCCATTCGGCCCCTCGAGCCTGCTCCGCCATTCGATGAGATCATGGCTGATCATCTAAACTCAGTACCCTGTACCTGCCTTCTCCCCATATCCCTTGATACCTTTAGCTTTCAGAAATATATCTAACACATCCTTGAATATATTTAATGACTTCGCCTCAACTACCTTCTGTGGTAGAGAATTCCACAGGTTCACCACTCTCTGGGTGAAGAAATTCTTCCTCATTTCTGTCCTAAATGGTTTACCCGTTATCCGTAGATTATGACCCCTGGTTCTGGACTCTCCGACCATCGGGAACATTCTTCCTGCATCTAGTTTGTCCAGACCTGTCAGAATTTTATATGTTTCGATGAGATCCCCTCTCATTCTTCTATACTCCAGTGAGTATAAGCTCAATCGACCCAATCTCTCCTCATATGTCATTCCTGCCATCCCAGGTATCAGTCTTGTGAATCTTCGCTGAACTCCTTCCATGGCAAGAACATCCTTCCTCAGATAAGGCGACCAAAACTGCACACAGTACTCAAGGTGTGGTCTCACCAAGGCCCTGTACAACTGCAGCAGGACATCCCTGTTCCTATACTCAAACCCTTTCGCTATGAAGGCCAACATACCATTTGCTTTCTTCACCGCCTGCTGCACCTGCATGCTTACTTTCAGCGACTGGTGCACAAGGACACCCAGGTCTCGTTGCACTTCCCCTTCTCCCAATCTATTGCCATTCAGATAATAGTCTGCCTTTCTGTTTTTGACACCAAATTGGATAACCTCGCACTTATCCACGTTATATTGCATCTGCCACGCTTCTGCCCACTCACCCAACCTGTCCAGATCATCCTGGAGTTTCTCGCTATCCTCCTCGCTGCACACACTCCCACCCAGCTTTGTGTCATCTGCAAACTTGGAGATATTACACTTAATTCCCTTATCTAGATCATTAATGTATATTGTGAATAGCTGGGGTCCAAGGACCGATCCCTGCAGTACCCCACTAGTCACTGCTTGCCACTCGGAAAAAGACCCATTAATTCCTAATCTCTGCTTTCTGTCCGCCAAACAGTTCTCTATCCAAGTCAATACCTTGCCCCCAATCCCATGTGCCTTAACTTTACCCGCTAATCTCTTATGCGGGACCTTATCGAAAGCCTTTTGAAAGTCCAAATACACCACATCTACTGGTTCTCCCTTATCTATTTTCCCAGTTACATCCTCAAAAAATTCCAGTAGATTAGTCAAGCACGATTTACCTTTTGTAAATCCATGTTGACTTTGTCCGATCCTGTCACTGTTTTTCAAATGCTCAGCTATTACATCCTTTATAATGGACTCTAGCATTTTCCCCACTACCGATGTCAGGCTTACCGGTCTGTAATTCCCCGCTTTCTCTCTACCACCCTTTTTGAATAGTGGGGTAACATTAGCTACCCTCCAATCCATGGGTACAGTTCCAGATTCCATCGAATGTTGGAAGATGATCAGCAATGCATCTACTATTTCTAGGGCCACTTCCTTAAGTACCCTAGGATGTAGATTATCAGGCCCTGGGGATTTATCGGCCTTCAATACCATCAATTTCCCTAACACCATTTCCCTGCAAATACTGATTTCTTTCAGTTCCTCCCTTTCATCAGACCGTATGTTCTCCAACATCTCTGGGAGGTTATTTGTGTCCTCCTTTGTGAAGACAGAACCAAAATATGCATTCAATTGGGCTGCCATTTCTTTGTTCCCCATTATAACTTCCCCCGCTTCTGACTGCAAGGGACCTACACTTGATTTCACTAATCTTTTTCTCTTCACATATCTATAAAAGCTCGTAGTCAGTTTTTATGTTCCCAGCAAGCTTACTTTCATATTCTATTTTCCCCTTCTTAATTAATCCCTTTGTCCTCCTTTGTTGAATCCTAAACTGCTCCCAATCCTCAGGGCTACCGCTTTTTCTGGCCAATTTATATGCCCTCTCCTTGGATCTTATGCTATCCCTAATTTCCCTTGTTAGCCACGGTTGAGTCATCCTTTTTGTTTTATTCTTATGCCACACTGAGATGTACAAATTCTGTAGTTCATCCATGCAGTCTTTGAATGTTTGCCATTGCCTATCCACCATCAACCCCTTGAGTGACATTCCCCAATCAATCCTACCCAATTCGCGCCTCATACCATCGTAGTTTCCTTTATTTAAATTCAGGACCCTAGTCTCTGATTCAACTACTTCACTCTCCATCCTAATGAAGAATTCTATCATATTATGATCACTCTGACCCAAGGGGCCTCGTAGAACAAAATTGCTAATTAATCCTTTCTCGTTGCATAATACCCAGTCTAAGATGGCCTGATCTCTGGTTGGTTCCTCGACATATTGTTCCAGAAAACCATCTCGTAAACATTCTAGGAATTCCTCCTCCACAGTATTTTTACTAATTTGGTTAGCCCAATCTATATGTAAATTAAAGTCACCCATGATGACTGCTGTGCCCTTACTGCATGCTTCTCTAATTTCCCTTTTAATGCCGTAAGGTTTAGATTAGCTATGGAAAAGCACAAGGAGCAATCTGGAGTAAAAATCCTGAATTGGAGGAGGGCCAGTTTCAGTGGGTGGAGAAGGGATCTGGCCCGGGTAAATTGGAATCAAAGATTGGCAGGCCAAACTGTCCTGGAACAATGGGCTGCCTTTAAAGAGATGGTTCGGGTCCAGTCAATGTACATTCCCACCAGGGGGAAAGGTAGGGCAATCAAAGACACAGCTCCCTGGATGATGAAAGAGATAGGGAGTAAGATGAAGCAGAAAAAGGGGGATTATGACAGATGTCAGATTGAGAATACAAGCAAGAACCAGGCTGAATATAGAATGTTCAGAGGGGAAGTGAAAAAGGAAATAAGAGGAGCAGAGAGAGTATGAGAATGGACTGGCAGTCAACATAAAAAGCAATCTAAAAGTCTTCTATAGCATAGAAATAATAAACGAGTAGTAAGAGGAGGGGTGGGGCCGATTAGGGACCAAAAGGAGACCTATGCATTGAGGCAGATGACATGGCTGAGGTACTAAATGAGTACTTTACATCTGTCTTTATCAAGGAAGATGCTGCCAAAGTCAGTGAAAGAGGAGGTAGTTGAGATACTGGCTGGGAGAAAAATTGATAAAGAGCAGGTACTAGAAAGGCTGGCTGTACTTAAAGTAGATAAGTCACCAGGACCGGATGGGATGCATCCCAGGATGCTGAAGAAGGCAAGGGTGAAAATTGCAGAGGTACTGGCCACAATCTTCCAATCCTCCTTGGATACGGGGGTGGTGCCACAGGACTGGAGAATTGCAAATATTACATCCTTGTTCAAAAAAGGGTGTAAGGATAAACCCAGCAACTACAGGCCAGACAGTTTAACCTCGATGGTGGGGAATCTTTAAGAAACGATAATCCGGGACAAAATTAACAGTCACTTGGACAAGTGTGGTTTAATTAAGGAACGCCAGCACGGATTTGTCAAAGGCAAATCGTGTTTAACTAACTTGATTGAGTTGTTTGATGAGGTAACAGAAACAGTTGATGAGGGTAATGTGGTTGACGTGGTGTACATGGACTTCCAAAAGGCGTTTGATAAAGTGCCACATAATAGGCTAGCCAGCAAAGTTGAAGCCCATGGAATAAAAGGAACAGTGGCAGCATGGATACGAAATTCGCTAAGTGACAGGAAACAGAGTGTCGTGGTGAACGGTTGTTTTTCGGACTGGAGGAAGGTATACAGTGGTGTTCCCCAGGGGTCAGTTCTAGGACCACTGCTTTTCTTGATATATATTAATGACTTGGACATGGGTGTACAGGGCACAGTTTCAACATTTGCAGATGACACAAAACTTGGAAGTATAGTGAACAGTGAGGAGAGTGATAGAATTCAAGAGGACAGAGACAGGCTGGTGGAATGGGCGGACACGTGGCAGATGAAATTGCGAAGTGATACATTTTGGTAGGAAGAACGAGGAGAGGCAATATAAACTAAAGGGTAGAATCCTAAAGGGGGTGCATGAGCAGAGAGACCTGGGGGTTTATGTGCACAAATCGTTGACGGTGGCAGGGCAGGTTGAGAAAGCGGTTAAAAAAGCTGACGGGATCCTGGGCTTTATAAGTAGAGGCATAGAGTACAAAAGCAAGGAAGTTATGATGAACCTTTATAAAACACTGGTTCGGCCACAACTGCAATATCGTGTCCAATTCTGGGCACCGCACTTTAGGAAGGATGTGAAGGTTTAGAGAGGGTTCAGAAAAGATTGACAAGAATGATTCCAGGGATGAGGGACTTCAGTTACGTGGATAGACTGGAGAAGCTAGTCTGCAGGAAGATATCAATGGACTGGTCAGGTGGAATGGAATTCAATCCGGAGAAGTGTGAGTTAATGCATTTGGGGAGGGCTAACAAGGCAAGGGGATACACAATAAATGGTCGGACATTGAGAAGTGCAGAGGATCAGAGGGACCTTGGAGTGCATGTCCACAGATCCCTGAAGCTAGCAGGACAGGTAGGTAAGGTGGTTAAGAAGGCATGCGGGATACTTGCCTTTATTAGCCGAGGCATAGAATACAAGAGCAGGGAGGTTATGCTTAAACTGTATAAAACACTAGTTAGGCCACAGCTAGAATACTGTGTGCAGTGCTGGTCACCACATTACAGGAAGCATGTGATTGCACTAGAGTGGGTGCAGAGGAGATTTACGAGGATGTTGCCTGGGCTTGGGAATTTTAGCTAAGAGGAAAGATTAGCAAGGCTGGGGTTGTTTTCTTTGGAACAGAAGAGGCTGAGGGGACACCTAATTGAGGTGTATAAAATTATGAGGGGCCTAGAAAGAGTGGATAGGAAGGACCTATTTCCCTTAGCAGAAGGATCAATAACCAGGGGACAAAGATTTAAAATAATTGGTAGGAGGTTTAGAGGGGATTTGAGGAGAATTTTTTTCACCCAGAGGGAGGTGGGGGTCTGGAACTCACTGCCTGAAAGGATGGTAGAGGCAGAGACCCTCATCACATTTAAAAACTACTTGGATATGCACTTGAAGTGCCGTAACCTACAGGGCTACGGACCAAGTGCTGGAAAGAGGGATTAGGGGGGAGAGCTCTTTGTCGGCCGGCACGGACAAGATGGGCCGAATGGCCTCCTTCTGTGCTGTGAATATCTATGATTCTATGCTAGGATTGTTCTCCTTGGAGCAGAGAAGGTAGAGAGGAGATTTGATGGAGGAGTTCAGAATCACGAGGGGTCTGGACAGAGTAGATAGAGAGAAACTGTTCCCATTGGCGGAAGGGTCGAGAACCAGAGGACACAGATTTAAGGTGATTGGCAGAAGAACCAAAGGTGACATGGGGAAAAACTTTTTACGCAGTGAGTGGTTAGGATCGGGAATGCACTGCCTGAAAGGGTGGTGGAGGCAGATTCAATCGTGACTTTCAAAAGGGAATTGGATGAGTACCTGAAGGACAAAAATTTGCAGGACTACGAGGGAAGGGTGGGGGAGTGGGACCAGCTGAAGTGTTCTTGCAGAGAGCCGGCACGGTCTCGACGGGCCAAATGGCCACCTTCTCTGCTGTAACCATTCTATGATTCTACCAACACGTTAAACCTTCATAGAATAATTACCAATCATTTTTAGACTGGAAACTTAACCCTGCCGTTTCACTTTGTCAGGAACAGATCGCAGTTTGACATCTGGTGTGTCAGCAAGGTGGATGACTGAGTGAATCCCTTCCAACAGACGGAGCAGGTGAACGGTCTCTTCCCAGTGTGAACTCGCTGGTGTGTCAGCAGGTGGGATGACTGAGTGAATCCCTTCCCGCACTCAGAGCAGGTGAACGGTCTCTTCCCAGTGTGAACTCGCTGGTGTATCAGCAGGATGGAGGACTGAGTGAATCCCATCCCACATTCAGAGCAGGTGAACGGCCTCTCCCCGGTGTGAACTCGCTGGTGTCTCAGCAGGTGGGATGACCGAGTGAATCCCTTCCCACAGTAAGAGCAGGTGAATGGCCTCTCCCCAGTGTTAACTAGCTGGTGTGTCAGCAGGTCGAATGAACACCTGAATCCTTTCCCACACTCAGAGCAAGTGAACGGTCTCTCCCCAGTGTGAACCAGCTGGTGTGTCAGCAGGTTGGATGACTGAGTGAATCCCTGCCCACACTCAGAGCAGGTGAACGGCCTCTCCCCGGTGTGACTGCGCTTGTGTACAGTGAGCTCAGATGATCTCCTGAACCCAGTCCCGCAATGAGAGCACCTGAACGGTCTCTCGTCGGTGTGAACACGCTAATGGCGTGTCCGTTCCCTGGAACTTTTATAGCACTTCCCGCAGTCCGGGCATTTAAAAGGTCTCTCGTCAGTGTGAACTCGCCAGTGCTGCAGCAGGTTGGATGACCGAGTGAATCCCTTCCCACACTCAGTGCAGGTGAACGGCTTCTCCTCGGTGTGAACTCGTTGATGAGTTTCCAGCTCACACGGGTAGTCGAATCGCTTCCCACAGTCCCCGCATTTACACGGTTTCTCCCCGGTGTGACTGTGCTTGTGTCTCGACAGGCCAGAGGATCGGCTGAAGCCTCGTCCACACACAGAACACATGTACGGTTTCTCCCCGCTCTGAACGGTGCTTTCTGCTTCCATGTTCAAAGGTCCTGATGAATCGAGTGACTGTCAGATCTTCAAGTGATGTTTGGTTTGAGTTTCCCGTCTGCAAATCCTCCCCTTCGTACAGCCTGTAAAATGAATTTAAAACAGGAAAAAAGGAGGGTGAGAGAGAACCCACAAAAACACAAAGGCAGGTTGTGAAATTGAGCTGAATATATCTGGGAATTTGTGGGGCTGGCACTAGAAAAAAGTGACCATGAAAGCTGCCGGATTGACGTAAAAACTCAACTGGTTCACTAATGTTCTTCAGGGAAGGGAACCTGCCAACCGGTCTGGGCCAACACAAGACTCTGGCCTCTATGGGAGGAGAGAGAGTGAGGTGGGAGGGGGAGGAGTGAAGGAGTGACTTTATACATCTGCAACTCGACCAGAACTTTGACAGATTCCAACCCTGGTTTTGTACCTGGGGATTCCAACCCTGGGACTGTACATGGGGATTCCAACCCTGGGAATGTACATGGGGATTCTAACCCTGGGACTGTACATGGGGATTCCAACCCTGGGACTGTACATGGGGATTCCAACCCTGGGAATGTACATGGGTATTCTAACCCTGGGACGGTACATGGGGATTCCAACCCTGGGACTGTACATGGGGATTCTAACGCTGGGACTGTACATGGGGATTCTAACCCTGGGACTGTACATGGGGATTCCAACCCTGGGACTGTACATGGGGATTCTAACCCTGGGACTGTACATGGGGATTCCAACCCTGGGACTGTACATGGGGATTCTCACCCTGGGACTGTACATGGGGGGCCCAGCTCTGGGGCTCTTCTGTTACAATTGTGTGGGATGTTAACCGTCTGCTCTGCTTTTACCAGCGCCTTCAGGAGAGATGGTGAGAAATACGAAGTGTGGAGAGTCTGAATCAAATAACTGAGTCAATGTTTTACACTCCCGGGCACTAGGACCCGGTTGGGAACAGACACTGAAGCCCCGCCCACTCTTTGTTCCTCACCAAGATGACTGCGCATGCGCTGTGCTACTCACTGAATCAAGATGGCGGCCGTTATCCTGGGCCTGTGACCGGAAAAAGCCCCGAAGCTGCAAACGCGGGACCTTCAGGTTATTATTCGGGGTTTGCGGCCTGAACCAATTGTTTATGAAGCCTCCCCGCCCACCTGCCGGTCCATTACTCCGCTCCGTTGGCCGCTTCTCACGGTTTGATCAGGAGCTGATCCGCAGGCAACGTCTTCTGAGATGACACGAACTGCGCATGCCCAAACCAGGCGATCCCGCGCCTGCGCACTGGGCTCCTTTAGTCCGGGTGCGGCACATTCTCCCCCGCGGGGAATGCTGGGTAAAAGCCCCGCTATTGAAAGGCCGCATTCGTGAATAGAACAGAATTTACTGCGATTAGATTGAGCACTGAACAATGTTCATTCCAGCAGTTAGTGTGTTTCTGCTGATCTTAATAACCCTATACCTGGGCTGGAGATTGATATTATGTATAAATATTGAATAAATCAGCTTTGTATAAACACAGTGAGTCGAATATTTGATTTCTCCATGATAAGAGGAGACTAATTGGTGTTCTGTTACCGAATGTTCCATTTTTTGGGTCCTTTTCTTCCTCTGACTTATATCACTTCTCACCTAGTTTTCCTTCTACCGCATCAAACCCCAGGCTGGTTCTGTTTGAGTACATGGCTTGTGAGTGTAATAGACTGAACTGGAGTGTCTCACTGTACACTCATCTGAAGTTCCTTTCAACCACCCTTTTATAGAACTATCTTGCATAAGATTTGAAATCTGTTAGTTGCTGTATCAGTTAACCCTTTTTGGATCCGATTTGGTAAAAACACCTCCACATATATTGCATGTGATCGCCTTTGAAATGTTCTGATCTTTGTAATTGTCATTGCTGATTTTGATGCGCTCTTTGATTTAATCTCTTGTTATCAACATACCTTGCACTATTTCTTTAATTGAGATAATTGTTTCTAATACTTCCTTAATCATGTCTTTAGCTCCTCCATTGATGCCTGTCAATAATCCTTGTTTAGGGTTTAGGGGTTGGCGTTCGGGGTTCGGGTTAGGATGTTAGGCTTATGAGACGGTGATTAGGGATAGAAACCACTATTGACAACGCCAGTGTCACTGGACATGTTCTCTTTCATTTCATGGTGTTATAAGCTTATGCAGATGAGTCAGAAAACAGCCTCATGAATTGTTCATTCAAGGAACCTTCTTTCTAGCCCAAGCCTGATTTCCTCTCTTCTTTCACATCTCTGCATTTGCCACAGAAAAAGACATCAGGGTCATTAGACTTTGGACAGGAAAAGGTGGATCCAGGTGTTGTGCTGGTTACATCTAATCATCGGCCTGCCTGAAAGGGCTTCTGACAATAACCTGTCACCAGGCCCTAGCAGTAACCATCTGATTCCAACATCATATCTTCGTCCATTACCCGCCCTCACGAGAGCTGGTTTCACCATCATGACCATTCCCCATACTGAGGCTCTCTGATTCCCATTTATACTCAGTTTAAGTGGTCCCTGGATTTGTTGTCTCAGTGTAAGTGGTCCCTGGATTTGTTGTCTCAATGTAAGTGATCCCGACACAGAGCAGGTTCCTACATTTTGCAGCCCATCCGGTGGGGCCCGCTGGGTCAGGATATAAAGAGACCGCGCGCTGTTCCTCCTCCCACTGCCTGGGGGAATGGGCCAGATATTTAAAGGGACAGGGACTCCCCTTTCTCTGCCTATTTATAGTTAAAGGGACAGACCCGTTTATCTTGGAGTGTCGGCGGACTTCACTATCAGAGCTCCCATTAACAGTCGCTCCCTTCTTTACTGTGCAGTGATTGGAAAGCTGTTTATTTCAGTAACTTACATTACATAGGATTACAAGATAATACAATATAGGGTCAGGATATGAAGAGACCGCGCGCTGTTCCTTCTTCCACTGCCTGGGGGAATGGGGCAGATATTTAAAGGGACAGGGACTCCCCTTTCTCTGCCTATTTATAGTTAAAGGGAGACAGGCCAGTTTAACTTGGCGTGTCGGAGGACTCGATAACAGAACTCCTATTAATGGGTTTGGATTAGGGGTTAGGGATAGAAACAACTATTGATAACACCAGTTTCACTAGACGCAGCCTTTTTCATTTGGAGTCACAGTGTAAGTGGTCCCTGGATTTGGTGTCTCAGTATAAGTGGCCCCTGGATTTGGTGTCTCAGTGTAAGTTGTCCCTGGATTTGGTGTCTCGGTGTAAGTAGTCCCTGGATTTGGTGTCTCAGTGTAAGTAGTCCCTGGATTTGGTGTCTCAGCATAAGTAGTCTGCACATAAAGCAGTTTCCTGAGGCCCCCACCCACCCACACACACACAAAGTGGGTTCCCGCTGGGTCAGGATATAAAGAGACCGCGCGCTGTTCCTCCTCCCACTGTCTGAGGGAATGGGCCAGATATTTAAAGGGACAGGGACTCCCCTTTCTCTGCATATTTATATTTAAAGGGACAGACCCGTTTATCTTGGAGTGTCGGCGGACTTCACTAACAGAGCTCCCATTAACAGTCGCTCCCTTCTGTACTGTGCAGTGATTGTAAACCTGTCTCTTTCAGTGACTTGAGCCTTTCTAAAATGTCTCGCTGTTTTTGATGATCCATTTGACTTGCTTGGTTAATATTGAGACTTCAGAATTTTGCAATGTTGGAGTGACATTTCTTTCAAAATATTCTGTTCTAACCCTCCCCCCCCCACCCCACCCCAACGCCACTTTAGAACACACTGCACTACTGACTAGGATGGTCCCATGTTCAATCCTTGATCAGACCACTCACCATTTCTCCTCCATTTGCAGACGCTCCCTGACCACTCACCTTTTCTCGTCCATTTACAGACGCTCCCTGACCACTCACCATTTCTTCTCCATTTACAAACGCTCCCTGACCACTCACCATTTCTTCTCCATTTACAGACGCTCCCTGACCACTCACCATTACTCCTCCATTTACAGACGCTCCCTGACCACTCACCATTTCTTCTCCATTTACAGACGCTCCCTGACCACTCACCACTTCTCCATTTACAGACGCTCCCTGACCAGTCTCCATTTCTCCTCCATTTACAGACGCTCCCTGACCAGTCTCTTTTTCTCCTCCATTTACAGACGCTCCCTGACCAGTCTCCATTTACAGACGCTCCCTGACTCACTTCCTCCCTGTCCCGGAGTTTGCCGCGGGGCCGCTTTGTGGACTTTCTGTTGTTTGCTCCACACCACAGATGGAACCCTGTGAGGTGGAGCAAACATTGCAACATTTGGCAGTGAAATGGATTCACTCAGGACAGACAGCAGGGATTATTTCAGGAAATAACACAGTGTAGTGAGAAAGGAAATGCCGTGGATGTTGTGGAGATGGATTGTCAAAAGGTGTTTGATAAGGTGCCGGACAGGAGGCTTGTTGATCAAATGAAGGCTGACGGTATTAAAGGGAGTGGGGCAGCATGGATAGGATGTTGGGTAAAGGGCAGAAAACAGAGAGTAGTGGTTAATGGATGTTCTTCAGACTGGAGGGATGTACACAGTGGTGTTACCAGGGTCAGTGTTGGGACCACTGCTCTTCTCAATATAGAGAAATGATCTGGGCTTGGGTATGTGGGGCACAAGCTCAAAATCTCCAGATGAGACCAAAATAGGGACCCTGGCCAACTGTGAAGAGGACTGTAAGTGACTTCAGTGTGAATACACAGGTTAGTAAATGGGGCAGGGAGATGGCAGCTGAAATTTAATGCAGAGAAATGTGAGGTGATGCATTTTGGGAGGAAGAAAAAAGTAGGAAATCTACATTAAATGGTAAAAGTTTAAAAGGAGTCAAGGAGCAGAACAGTAAAGAGGTGTGGTAGAGTAAAGCTCCCTCTACACTATCCCATCAAACACTCCCAGGGTAGGTACAACCTGGGTTAGATACAGAGTAAAGCTCCATCTACACTGTCCCATCAAACTCTCCCAGGGCACGTACATCACGGGTTAGATACAGAGTAAAGCTCCCTCTATACTGTCCCATCAAACACTCCCAGGGTAGGTACAGTACGGGGTTAGAGACAGAGTAAAGCTCCCTCTACACTGTCCCATCAAACACTCCCAGGGTAGGTACAGTACGGGGTAAGATACAGAGTAAAGCTCCCTCTACACTGTCCCATCAAACACTCCCAGGGCACGTACATCACGGGTTAGATACAGAGTAAAGCTCCCTCTATACCGTCCCATCAAACACTCCCAGGGTAGGTACAGTACGGGGTTAGAGACAGAGTAAAGCTCCCTCTACACTGTCCCATCAAACACTCCCAGGGTAGGTACAGTACGGGGTAAGATACAGAGTAAAGCTCCCTCTACACTGTCCCATCAAACACTCCCAGGGCAGGTACAGCACGGGGTAGTTACACAGTAAAGCTCCCTCTATACTGTCCCATCAAACACTCCCAGGGCAGGTACAGCACAGGTTAGATAAAGAGTAAAGCTGCCTCGACACTGTCCCATCAAACACTCCCAGGGCAGGTACAGCACAGGTTACATACAGAGTAAAGATCCCTCTATACTGTCCCATCAAAGTCACCCGGGGCAGGTACAGCACGGGTTAATTAGAGACCAAAGCTTGGTCTATACTGTCTCATCAAACACTCCCAGGGCAGGTACAGCAAGTGTTAGATGCAGAGTAAAGCTCCCTCTCCACTGTCCCATCAAACTCACCCGGGGCAGGTACAGCACGGGTTAAATACAGAGTAAAGCTTCCTCGACACTGTCCCATCAAACACTCCCAGGGTAGGTACAGTACGGGGTCAGATACAGAGTAAAGCTCCCTCTACACTGTCCCATCAAACACTCCCAGGGCAGGTACAGCACGGGTTAGATACAGAGTAAAGCTGCCTCGACACTGTCCCATCAAACACTTCCAGGGCAGGAACAGCACAGGTTCCATACAGAGTAAAGCTCCCTTGACACTATCCCATCAAACACTCCCAGGGCAGGTACAGCACAGGTTACATACAGAGTAAAGCTTCCTCTGCACTATCCCATCAAACACTCCCAGGGCAGGTACAGCACGGGTTAGATACAGAGTAAAGATCCCTCTATACTGTCCCATCAAACATTTCCAGGGCAGGTACAGCACAGGTTAAATGCAGAGTAAAGCTCCCTTTATACTGTCCCATCAAACACTCCCAGGGCAGCTACAGCACGGGTTAGATACAGAGTAATGCTCCCTCTACACTGTCCCATCAAACACTCCCAGGGCAGGTACAGCACGGGTTAAATACAGAGTAAAGCTCCCTCTACACTGTCGCATCAAACACTCCAAGGGAAGGTACAGCGCGGGTTACATACAGAGTAAAGCTCCCTTTACACTATCCCATCAAACACTCCTAGGGCAGGTACAGCATGGGTTAGATACAGAGTTAAGCTCCCTCTACACTGTCCCATCAAACACTGCCAGGGCAGGTACAGCACGGGTTAGATACTGAGTAAAGCTCCCTCTACATTGTCCCATCAAACACTCCTGGGGCAGGTTCAGCATGGGTTAGATACAGCGTAAAGCGCCCTCTACACTGTCCCATCAAACAGTCCCAGGTTAGGTGAAGCACGGGTTACATACAGAGTAAAGCTCCCTCTGCACTGTCCCATCAAACAGTCCAAGGGCCGATACAGCACGGGTTAAATACAGAGAAAAGCTCCCTTTACGCTATCCCATCAAACACTCCCAGGGTTGTAACATTACGGGGTTAGATACAGAGTAAAGCTCCCTCTACACTGTCCAACCAAACACTCCCAGGGCAGGTACAGCACGGGTCAGATACAGAGGAAAGCTCCCTCTACATTATCCCATCAAACACTCCTAGGGCAGGTACAGCATGGGTTAGATACAGAGTAAAGCTCCCTCTACACTGTCCCATCAAACACTCCCAGGGCAGGTACAGCACAGGGTTAGATACAGAGTAAAGCTCCCTCTACACTGTCCCATCAAACACTCCTGGGCAGGTACAGCACGGGTTAGATACAGAGTAAAGCTCCCTCTACACTGTCCCATCAAACACTCCCAGGGCAGGTACAGCACGGGTTAGATACAGAGTAAAGCTCCCTCTACACTGTCCCATCAAACACTCCCAGGGCAGGTACAGCACGGTTTAGATACAGAGTAAAGCTCCCTCTACATTGTCCCATCAAACACTCCCAGGGCAGGTACAGCACGGGTTAGATACAGAGTAAAGCTCCCTCTACACTGTCCCATCAAACACTCCCAGGGCAGGTACAGCACAGGTTACATACAGAGTAAAGCTCCCTTTACACTATCCCATCAAACACTCCCAGGGCAGGTACAGTACGGCTTAGATATAGAGTAAAGCTCCCTATGTCATGTCTCATCAAACACTCCCAGGGCAGGTACAGCACGGGTTAGATACAGAGTAAAGCCCCCTCTACACTGTCCCATCAAACACTCCCAGGGCAGGTACAACAGGGGTTAGACACAGAGTAATGCTCCCTGTACACTGTCCCATCAAACACTGCCAGGGCAGGTAAAGTACGGGTTAGATACAGAGTAAAGCTCCCTCTGCACTGTCCCATCAAACACTGTCAGGGCAGGTACAGCACGGGTGAGAGACAGAGTAAAGTCCCCTCTACACTGTCCCAATAAACATTCCCAGGCCAGGCACAGCACAAGTTAGATACAGAGTAAAGCTCCCTCTGCACTGTCCCCATCAAACACTCCCAGGGCAGGGACAGCACAGGTTAAATACAGAGTAAAACTCCATTGACACTATCCCATCAAACACTCCCAGGGCAGATACAGCATGGGGTAGATACAGATTAAAGCTCCCTCTATACTGTCCCATCAAAACTCCCAGGGCCGGTACAGCACGGATTAGATACAGAGTAAAGCTCCTTCTACACTGTCCCATCAAACACTCCCAGGGTAGGTAAAGTACGGGGTTCGATCCAGAGTAAAGCTCCATCTACACTGTCCCATCAAACACTACCAGGGCAGGTAGAGCACATTATATACAGAATAAAGCTCCCTCTACAATGTCCCATCAAACACTCCCAGGGCAGGTACAGCACAGGAAAGATACAGGGTAAAGCTCTCGCTACACTATCCCATCAAACACTCCCAGGGCAGGTACAGCACGGGTTAGATACAGAGTAAAGATCCCTCTATACTGTCCCATCAAACATTTCCAGGGCAGGTACAGCACAGGTTAAATGCAGAGTAAAGCTCCCTTTATACTGTCCCATCAAACACTCCCAGGGCAGCTACAGCACGGGTTAGATACAGAGTAATGCTCCCTCTACACTGTCCCATCAAACACTCCCAGGGCAGGTACAGCACGGGTTAAATACAGAGTAAAGCTCCCTCTACACTGTCGCATCAAACACTCCAAGGGAAGGTACAGCGCGGGTTACATACAGAGTAAAGCTCCCTTTACACTATCCCATCAAACACTCCTAGGGCAGGTACAGCATGGGTTAGATACAGAGTTAAGCTCCCTCTACACTGTCCCATCAAACACTGCCAGGGCAGGTACAGCACGGGTTAGATACTGAGTAAAGCTCCCTCTACATTGTCCCATCAAACACTCCTGGGGCAGGTTCAGCATGGGTTAGATACAGCGTAAAGCGCCCTCTACACTGTCCCATCAAACAGTCCCAGGTTAGGTGAAGCACGGGTTACATACAGAGTAAAGCTCCCTTTACACTATCCCATCAAACAGTCCCAGGGCAGGTACAGCACGGGTTAGATACAGAGTAAAGCTCCCTCTGCACTGTCCCATCAAACAGTCCAAGGGCCGATACAGCACGGGTTAAATACAGAGAAAAGCTCCCTTTACGCTATCCCATCAAACACTCCCAGGGTTGTAACATTACGGGGTTAGATACAGAGTAAAGCTCCCTCTACACTGTCCAACCAAACACTCCCAGGGCAGGTACAGCACGGGTCAGATACAGAGGAAAGCTCCCTCTACATTATCCCATCAAACACTCCTAGGGCAGGTACAGCATGGGTTAGAGACAGAGTAAAGCTCCCTCTACACTGTCCCATCAAACACTCCCAGGGCAGGTACAGCACGGGTCAGATACAGAGTAAAGCTCCCTCTACATTATCCCATCAAACACTCCTCGGGCAGGTACAGCATGGGTTAGATACAGAGTAAAGCTCCCTCTGCACTGTCCCATCAAACACTGCTAGGGCAGGTACAGCACGGGTTAGATACAGAGTAAAGCTCCCTCTGCACTGTAACATCAAACACTCCCAGGGCAGGTACAGTACGGGGTTAGATACAGAGTGAAACACCATCGACACTATCCCATCATACACTCCCAGGGCTGGTACAGCATGGATTAGATTCAGAGTAAAGCTCCTACTACACTGTCCCATCAAACACTCCCAGGGCAGGTACAGCACAGGTTAGATACAGTGTAAAGCTCCCTTTACACTATCCCATCAAACACTCCCAGGGCAGGTACAGTACGGCTTAGATATAGAGTAAAGCTCCCTATGTCATGTCTCATCAAACACTCCAGGGCAGGTACAGCACGGGTTAGATACAGAGTAAAGCTCCCTCTACACTGTCCCATCAAACACTCCCAGGGCAGGTACAGCAGGGGTTAGATACAGAGTAAAGCTCCCTCTGCACTGTCCCATCAAACACTGTCAGGGCAGGTACAGCACGGGTGAGAGACAGAGTAAAGCTCCCTCTACACTGTCCCAATCAAACATTCCCAGGCAGGTACAGCACAAGTTAGATACAGAGTAAAGCTCCCTCTGCACTGTCCCATCAAACACTCCCAGGGCAGGGACAGCACAGGTTAATACAGAGTAAAGCTCCATTGACACTATCCCATCAAACACTCCCAGGGCAGATACAGCATGGGGTAGATACAGATTAAAGCTCCCTCTATACTGTCCCATCAAAACTCCCAGGGCCGGTACAGCACGGATTAGATACAGAGTAAAGCTCCTTCTACACTGTCCCATCAAACACTCCCAGGGTAGGTAAAGTACGGGGTTAGACACAGAGTAAAGCTCCATCTACACTGTCCCATCAAACACTCCCAGGGCAGGTACAGCACAGGTTACAGACAGAGTAAAGCTCCCTTTACACTATCCCATCAAACACTCCTAGGGCAGGTACAGCATGGGTTAGAGACAGAGTAAAGCTCCCTCTACACTGTCCCATCAAACACTCCCAGGGCAGGTACAGCACGGGTCAGATACAGAGTAAAGCTCCCTCTACATTATCCCATCAAACACTCCTCGGGCAGGTACAGCATGGGTTAGATACAGAGTAAAGCTCCCTCTGCACTGTCCCATCAAACACTGCTAGGGCAGGTACAGCACGGGTTAGATACAGAGTAAAGCTCCCTCTGCACTGTAACATCAAACACTCCCAGGGCAGGTACAGTACGGGGTTAGATACAGAGTGAAACACCATCGACACTATCCCATCATACACTCCCAGGGCTGGTACAGCATGGATTAGATTCAGAGTAAAGCTCCTACTACACTGTCCCATCAAACACTCCCAGGGCAGGTACAGCACAGGTTACATACAGTGTAAAGCTCCCTTTACACTATCCCATCAAACACTCCCAGGGCAGGTACAGTACGGCTTAGATATAGAGTAAAGCTCCCTATGTCATGTCTCATCAAACACTCCATGGGCAGGTACAGCACGGGTTAGATACAGAGTAAAGCCCCCTCTACACTGTCCCATCAAACACTCCCAGGGCAGGTACAACAGGGGTTAGACACAGAGTAATGCTCCCTGTACACTGTCCCATCAAACACTGCCAGGGCAGGTAAAGTACGGGTTAGATACAGAGTAAAGCTCCCTCTGCACTGTCCCATCAAACACTGTCAGGGCAGGTACAGCACGGGTGAGAGACAGAGTAAAGTCCCCTCTACACTGTCCCAATAAACATTCCCAGGCCAGGCACAGCACAAGTTAGATACAGAGTAAAGCTCCCTCTGCACTGTCCCCATCAAACACTCCCAGGGCAGGGACAGCACAGGTTAAATACAGAGTAAAACTCCATTGACACTATCCCATCAAACACTCCCAGGGCAGATACAGCATGGGGTAGATACAGATTAAAGCTCCCTCTATACTGTCCCATCAAAACTCCCAGGGCCGGTACAGCACGGATTAGATACAGAGTAAAGCTCCTTCTACACTGTCCCATCAAACACTCCCAGGGTAGGTAAAGTACGGGGTTAGATACAGAGTAAAGCTCCATCTACACTGTCCCATCAAACACTCCCAGGGCAGGTACAGCACAGGTTACAGACAGAGTAAAGCTCCCTTTACACTATCCCATCAAACACTCCCAGGGCAGGGACAGCATGGTTTAGATACAGAGTAAAGCTCCCTTTACACTATCCCATGAAACAGTCCCAGGGCAGGTACAGCACGGGTTAGATACAGAGTAAAGCTCCCTCTACACTGTCCCATCAAACACTCCCAGGGCAGGTACAGCACGGGTTAGATACAGAGTAAAGCTCCCTCGACACTGTCCCATCAAACACTCCCAGGGCAGGTAGAGCACGTCATATACAGAATAAAGCTCCCTCTACACTGTCCCATCAAACTCTCTCAGGGCAGGTACAGCACGGGTCAGATACAGAGTAAAGCTCCTTCTACACTGTCCCATCAAACACTCCCAGGACAGGTAGAGCACGGTTTAGATACAGAGTAAAGTTCCCTCAACACTGTCCCATCAAACATTCCCAGGCCAGGCACAGCACAAGTTAGATACAGAGTAAAGCTCCATCTGCACTGTCCCATCAAACACTCCCAGGGCAGGTACAGCACAGGTTACAGACAGAGTAAAGCTCCCTTTACACTATCCCATCAAACACTCCCAGGGCAGGTACAGCACGGGTTAGATCCAGATCAAAGCTCCCTCTACACGGTCCCATCAAACAGTCCCAGGGCAGGTACAGCACGGGTTAGATACAGAGTAAAAGCTCCCTCTATACTGTCCGATCAAACACTCCCAGGGGAGGCACAGCACGGGTTAGATACAGACTAAAACTCCCTCTACATTATCCCATCAAATACTCCTAGGGCACGTACAGCATGGTTTTGATACAGACTAAAGCTCCCTCTACATTGTCCCACCAAACACTCCCAGGGCAGTTACAGCACGGGTTAGCTACAGAGTAAAGCTCCCTCCACACTGTCCCATCAAACACTCCCAGGGCAGGTACAGCACGGGTTTAATCCAGAGTAAAGCTCCCTCTACACTGTCCCATCAAACACTTCCAGGGCAGGTACAGCACGGGTTAAATACAGATTAAAGCTCTCTCTGCACGGTCCCATCAAACACTCCCAGGGCAGGTACAGTACAGGGTTAGATACAGAGTGAAGGTCCCTCTACACAGTCCCATCAAACACTCCCAGGGCAGAACAGCACGGGTTACATATGGAGTAAAAGCTCCCTCTATACTGTCCCATCAAACACTGCTAGGGCAGGTACAGCACGGGCTGGATTTAGAGTAAAGCCCCCTCTGCACTGTCCCATCAAACACTACCAGGGCACGGAGACCACGTTATATACAGAATAAAGCTCCCTCTACAATGTCCCATCAAACACTCCCAGGGCAGGTACAGCACGGGGAAGATACAGGGTAAAGCTCCCTCTACATTGTCCCATCAAACACTCCCAGGGCAGGTACAGCACGGGTCAGATACAGAGTATAGCTCCCTCTGCACTGTCCCATCAAACACTCCCAGGACAGGTAGAGCACGGTTTAGATACAGAGTAAAGTTCCCTCTACACTGTCCCATCAAACACTTCCAGTGCAGGCACAGCACAAGTTAGATACAGAGTAAAGCTCCCTCTACATTGTCTCATCAAACACTCCCAGGGCAGGTACAGGACGGGTTAGATACAGAGTTAAGCTCCATCTACACTGTCCCATCAAACACTCCCAGGCTGGTACAGCACGGGTTAGATACAGAGTAAAGCTCCCTCTATACTGTCCCATCAAACACTCCCAGGGCAGTACAGCAGGGGTTAGTTACAGAGTAAAGCTCCATCTGTACTGTCCCAGCAAACACTCCCAGGTAAGGTACAGTACGGGGTTAGATACAGAGTAAAGCTCCCTCTACACTGTCCCATCAAACACTCCCAGGGCAGGTACATCACAGGTTACATACAGAGTAAAGCTCCCTCTACATTATCCCATTAAACACTCCTTGGGCAGGTACAGCACGGGTTAGATAGAGTAAAGCTCCCTCTACATTGTCCCATCAAACACTCCCAGGGTAGGTATAGCACGGGTTAGATACAGAGTAAAGCTCCCTCTGCACTGTCCCATCAAACACTCCCAGGGCAGGTACAGCACGGGTTAGATACAGAGTAAAGCTCCCTCTACACTGTCCCATCAAACACTCCCAGGGCAGGTACAGCATGGGTTCGATACAGAGTAAAGCTCCCTCTACACAGGCCCATCAAACACTCCCAGGGCAGCTACAGCACGGTTTAGATACAGAGTAAAGCTCCTTCTACATGTCCCATCAAATACTCCCAGGGCAGGTACAGTACGGGTTATATACAGAGTAAAGCTCCCTCTGCAGTGTCCCATCAAACACGCCCAGGGCAGGTACAGCACAGGTTACATGGAGAGTAAAGCTCCCTTTACACTATCCCATCAAACACTTGCAGGGCAGGTACAGCACGGGTGAGATACAGAGTAAAACTCCATCGACACTATCCCATCAAACACTCCCAGGGCAGATACAGCATGGGGTAGATACAGATTAAAGATCCCTCTATACTGTCCCATCAAAACTCCCAGGGCAGGTACAGCACGGGTTAGATACAGAGTAAAGCTCCCTCTGCACTGTCCCATCAAACACTTCCAGGGCAGGTACAGCACGGGTTAAATACAGGTTAAAGCTCCCTCTGCACTGTCCCATCAAACACTCCCAGGGAAAGTACAGTACAGGGTTAGATACAGAGTAAAAGTCCCTCTACACTGTCCCATCAAACACTCCCAGGGCAGGAACAGCACGGGTTACAGACAGAGTAAAGCTCCCTTTACACTGTCCCATCAAACTCTCTCAGGGCAGGTACAGCACGGATTAGATACAGAGTAAAGCTCCTTCTACACTGTCCCATCAAACACTCCCAGGGTAGGTACAGTACGGGGTTAGATACAGAGTAAAGCTCCCTCTGCACTGTCCCATCAAACACTGCCAGGGATGGTACAGCACGGGTTAGATACAAAGTAAAGCTCCCTCTATACTGTCCCATCAAACACTGCTGGGGCAGGTACAGCACGGGTTAGATACAGAGTAAAGCTCCGTCTACACTGTCCGATCAAACACTCCCAGGGCAGAACAGCACGGGTTACATATAGAGTAAAAGCGCCCTCTGCACTGTCCCATCAAACACTGCCAGGGCAGGTGCAGCACGGGTTAGATACAGATTAAAGCTCCCTTTACACTATCCCATCAAACACTTGCAGGGCAGGTACAGCACGGGTTAGATACATAGTAAAACTCGCTCGAGACTGTCCCATCAAACACTCCCCGGGCAGGTACAGCACGGGTTAGATACAGAGTAAAACTCCATCGACACTATCTCATCAAACACTCCCAGGGCAGATACAGCATGGGGTAGATACAGATTAAAGCTCCCTCTATTCTGTCCCATCAAAACTCCCAGGGCAGGTACTGCACGGGTTAGATACAGAGTAAAGCTCCCTCTACACTGTCCCCATCAAACACTCCCAGGGCAGGTACTGGACGGGTTAGATACAGAGTAAAGCTCCCTCTACACTGTCCCATCAAACACTCCCAGGGCAGGTACAGCACAGGTTAGATACAGAGTAAAGCTCCCTCTACACTGTCCCATCAAACACTCCTAGGGCAGGTACAGCACAGGTTAGATACAGAGTAAAGCTCCCTCTACATTATCCCATCAAACACTCCTAGGGCAGGTACAGCACGGGTTAGATAGGGTAAAGCTCCCTCTACATTGTCCCATCAAACACACCCAGGGCAGGTATAGCACGGGTTAGATACCGAGTTATGCTCCCTCTACACTGTCCCCATCAAACACTCCCAGGGCAGGTACAGCATGGGTTAGATGCAGAGTAAAAGTCCCTCTACATGTCCCATCAAACACTCTCAGGGCAGGTACAGCATTGGTTAGATACAGAGTAAAGCTCCCTCTACACTGTCCCATGAAACACTTCCAGTGCAGGTACAGCACGGTTTAGATACAGAGTCAAGCTCCCTCTACATGTCCCATCAAACACTCCCAGGGCAGGAACAGCAAGGGTTAGATAAAGAATAAAGCTCCCTCTACACTGTCCCATCAAACACTCCCAGGGCAGGTACAGCATGGGTTAGATACAGAGTAAAGCTCCCTCGACACTGTCCCATCAAACACTCCCAGCCCATAATGAGCAGGGCTCAGGGAGGTTGGTTGCTAGGCACTGCAGTGATGTCATAAAGCATGGCCATTCAGCCCAGCTGGTCGTCTCCTTGTCCCTTTAAAGGTGGAGAGCGGAGACACCCTGTCTCAAAACACACCCCACCTGTTCATACTGAGAATCCCCGGGCAAGGCCCAAGGCCCAGAGTGTGGACACACCCCGGGGAAAAGAGGAGAGCGGGGACACCCTGTCTCAAAACAGACCCCACCTGTTCATACTGAGAATCACAACACACCCCACCTGTTCATACTGAGAATCCCCGGGCAAGGCCCAAGGCCCAGAGTGTGGATACACCCCGGGGAAAAGAGGAGAGCGGGGACACCCTGTCTCAACACACACCCCACCTGTTCATACTGAGAATCCCCGGGCAAGGCCCAAGGCCCAGAGTGTGGACACACCCCGGGGAAAAGATGAGGAGAGCGGGGACACCCTGTCTCAACACACACCCCACCTGTTCATACTGAGAATCCCCAGGCAAGGCCCAAGGCCCAGAGTGTGGACACACCCCGGGGGAGGGGAGAAGGGGATGAGTAGGGACTGAGGGACACCAAGCTTCAGTTTTCGAGCCTGTAGACTTCAGGAGGGAAGACTGAGTTCAGTAGTTTTCGGATCCAGGAAGAGAACAAGGAGCAGATGGGGAGACTGGTGTGGATTCCAGCACGGGGAGGATGTAGGGGGAGGGAGATTGTGTCGGGCCGTGTATTAGGGGTGTTGGAGGGACAAGAGAGGAAAGGTCAGAGGAGCAATTACTGCAGCAGTGTCCATGAATAGTGAGAGAGAGAGAAGGTGGGGGTTAGAGTGGACCATGGGCAGTCTGTTAAACTGTCTGTTTGCTGTGACTACACAGGATTACACAGGATATACGGCACAGAAACAGGCCATTCGGCCCAACCAGTCCATGCCGGCGTTTATGCTCCACTCGAGCCTCCTCCCGTCTTTCCCCATCTAACTATCAGCATAAGCCTCTATTCCCTTCTCTCTCATATGCTTGTCTAGCCTCCCCTTAAATGTATCTATACTATTCGCTTCAACCACTCCCTGTGGTAGCGAGTTCCACATTCTCCCCACTCTCTGGGTAAAGAAGTTTCTCCTGAATTCCCTATTGGATTTCTTGGTGACTATCTTATATTGATGGCCTCCAGTTTTGCTCTTCCCCACAAGTGGAAACACTCTCTCTGTATCTACTCTATCAAAACCTTTCATCATTTTAAAGACCTCAATTAGGTCACCCCTCAGCCTTCTTTTTTCAAGAGAAAAGAGACCCAGCCTGTCCATCCTTTCCTGACAGGTATACCCTCTCATTTCTGGTATCATCCTTGTAAATCTTCTCTGCACCCTCTCCAGTGCCTCTATATCCTTTTTATAATATGGTGACCAGAATTGTACGCAGTGCTCCAAGTGTGGTCTGACCAAGGTTCGATACAAGTTTAGCATAACTTCACTACTTTTCCATTCTATAACAATTCAATTCTATAACAATCGATCCCAATAATTTAACCCAATAGGTTAAAGTCTTAAGTCCAATTTTGTCAGCACGCTGCGACATTCGATGTCTGCAGATAACGGGAGATAAATTCTTAAAACTGCTGGATCTCTTGTTCTGCCATCAACCTCTTATCAAACTGGAGCTGGCATTGCCTAATATGGTCGTCTCTGGCTACTGCACAGTCCAGAGACACAAGTCTGCATTTTCTTCAACACACATCAACGTCAGAAGCAGGTAAAAACACTGTGGCCTTCCTGGGGCAGCACAAACCACTAGTCTCCAGACTTTCCTTATCCCAACATCATATTTCTGATCGAAACATTCTATGATGAAAATATCCAAGGCCAGTTGGTTGCAAACACCAGCTGTTGCTCAGTGAAATCTCTCTCTCTCTCTAATGATACCGACCACATTTTCCCCGATATCGAATGAACTAAACATGAACACCTTTCAGAAGCTGAATTAACCGAGGTCCATATGCCAACACCCCTCTCATCTTCCATTCACTTCAATTGAAAGGAAACCGACAGATTGGACCAGTCAGGATTTGAAAGATATTTACAACAGATTCTAGATGTTCTTAGAGTTGGGATCTTTCTCTATTCTGTCCACTCGAGGAGTTAGATAACAGACTTTCTCCTGTGAATATGGAGCTGGGGTATTGGGCCGTGATGTGTTCACTTGTTCATCTTGTTGACTCTAAACCTTTGCCAATTATTTGATGTGATCTGTTTACTTGTACGTATTTTTTTAAATACACTTGCTGAGTGGATTCAAATTGAAATTGAAAGCAGGTTTGCAGGCGTGATGCTCTATTCACACATCGAAGGTGAGAGAGATGCTGTGGGACACACGCTAAGTCCAGTAGCTGAAAGTGATTAACAGACTGGGTTTTGTGTTTAGTGATCCCGGGCGTGTTACCGAGACCTTCCCTGGATACCAAGGCTAGGAGAGGCACTCTGGAAGGTATGGGGAGCTGGGACTTGTCCATGAGAGTAACCGAAGGTACGAGAACTGAAATAATCTCGAGTTAGAAAGGAGAATAGGCCCAAAAATGGAGCAGTCGGTAACAGGACATCAATTAGTCTCCTCTTATCTTGGAGACATCAAATATCAACCCTCTGTGTTATTTGAAATATCAAAATATTAAACACCAGCCCAGTTATAAGGGTTATTAACATCAGCAGAAATAAACCCCAACTGTCAGAATGAACATGGTTCAGTCCTGGATGTGATTAACAGCAGCAATAACAGCAGAATCCAACCCCTGCCATCACTTGTGAACTCGCTGGTGTGTCAGCAGGTCGGATGACTGAATGAATCCCTTCCCACACTCAGAGCAGGTGAACGGTGTCTCCCCAGAGTGAACTCGCTGGTGTTTCAGCAGGTGGGATGACTGAATGAATCCCTTCCCACACTCAGAGCAGGTGAACGGTCTCTCCCCAGTGTGAACTCGCTGGTGTTTCAGCAGGTGGGATGACTGAGTGAATCCCTTCCCACAAACGGAGCAGGTGAACGGTCTCTCCCCAGTGTGAACTCGCTGGTGAGTTACAACCTCAGATGAACAAGTGAATCCCTTCCCACACATGGAGCATGTGAACGGCCTCTCCCCAGTGTGAACCCGCTGGTGTCTCAGCAGGTCGGATGACCGAGTGAATCCCTTCCCACACCCGGAGCAGGTGAACGGTCTCTCCCCAGTGTGAACTCGCTGGTGTGTCCGCAGGTTGAATGACCGAGTGAATCGCTTCCCACACTCGGAGCAGATGAACGGCCTCTCCCCAGTGTGAATTTGCTGGTGTGTCAGCAGATTGTATGACTGAGTGAATCCCTTCCCACATTCAAAGCAGGTGAACGGCCTCTCCCCGATGTGAGTGCGATGATGCATTTCCAGCTCAGATGGGGAATTGAATCCCTTCCCAAAGTCCGCACATTTCCCTGGTTTCTCCGTGGTGCGGGTGTCCTCGTGTCTCTCCAGGTTGGACGATCAGTTGAAGCCTCGTCACACACAGAACACGTGTACGGTTTCTCCCCGCTGTGAATGGTGCGATGTTTTTTCAGGCTGTGGAACTGGTTAAAGCTCTTTCCACAGTCAGTGCACTGGAACACTCTCACTCGGGTGTGTGTGTCTCGGTGCTTTTTCAGTCACACTGATGCTTGAAATCTTTTCCCACAGACAAAACAGACAAACATTTCTCCTTCCACATTCAAAGGCCGATGATATTCAGGTCCTGATGAATCGAGTGACTCCGTCAGATCTTGACGTGATGTTTAGTTCGAGATTCCTGTCTGCAAATCCTCCCCTTCTAATACCCTGTAAAAATAGTTTACAAAACTCATCACTGTAAGTACAGGACAGAAATTCAGAACAGACAATTCTAGTTTCTATGGAACATTATTTCCTCTCTTGTTCCCCCAAAGCTGTAAATCCCCGTCCCACACATTCTCCCTCCTCCCTGTGCTAAAATCCAAACAAATCGCACGTCTCAAGACAGTTTTTCCTAATCTCACTGTTTTCACCACCAACTCTGGCTGGGTTCAGTTCTACACTCACTGGTTCCCCTCCCTCTCCTCCCCTGAAGGTGCTGACTCTGGCTGGGTTCAGTTCTACACTCACTGGTTCCCCTCCCTCTCCTCCCTGAAGGTGCTGACTCTGGCTGGGTTCAGTTCTACAATCACTGGTTCCCCTCCCTCTCCTCCCCTGAAGGTGCTGACTCTGGCTGGGTTCAGTTCTACACTCACTGGTTCTCCTCCCCTGAAGGTGCTGACTCTGGCTGGGTTCAGTTCTACACTCACTGGTTCCCCTCCCTCTCCTCCCCTGAAGGTGCTGACTCTGGCTGGGTTCAGTTCACTCACTGGTTCCCCTCCCTCTCCTCCCCTGAAGGTGCTGACTCTGGCTGGGTTCAGTTCTACACTGACTGGTTCCCCTCCCTCTCCTCCCCTGAAGGTGCTGACTCTGGCTGGGTTCAGTTCTACACTCACTGGTTCCCCTCCCTCTCCTCCCCTGAAGGTGCTGACTCAGGCTGGGTTCAGATCACTGACTGGGACCGTGAAGCCCCGCCCACTATTGTCCCCTTTACAAAGATGGCCGCGATAATCAAGATGGCGACAAATAAAGACCCCCATTGTCCTTTACAAAGATGGCTACCGTTAATCTGGGCCTGTTCCCGGGGAAAAAGCCCCGGAGCTGCAAACGCGGAACCTGTAGGTTCTCATTCGGGGCTTACGGCCCACACTAGATGTTTATGAAGCCCACCCGCCGTGTGTGTTACCTCTCTGCGCCCCGCTGATACGTAATCGGCGCAAAAACCTCTTCTCCGTTTCTCACCGCCTCGAGTTCTCGACCGGCCTTGATCACAGTGACACTGCGCATGCTCCACCCACAGGCGGCGCTGCGCCTGCGCGCTGGATTCCTCCCCCACAGGCTGCGCTGCGCCTGCGCGCTGGATTCCTCCCCCAACAGGCGGCGCTGCGCCTGCGCGCTGGATTCCTCCTCCCCAACAGGCGGCGCTGCGCCTGCGCGCTGGTCTCCTTTTCCTCCTTTCCCGGATTGTCTCGCCAGGGCCGGCGGTCGCTCAATCCGCCTGCACACACCCAACACCGGGCGCTCTGTCCGCCCTGCCATCGCTGCTCTCTGCTTCCCTGTGCAAAGGCCGCTGATATTCAGGTCCTGAGCAATCAAAGCAACGTTGGAGTCCATGGAATAAAAGGGTCAGCATGGGTGTGAAATTGGCTGAGAAAGAAAGACTTGCATTTATATAGCGCCTTTCACCACCACAGCCAATGAAGTACTTTTGGAGTGTAGTCACTGATGTAATGTGGGAAACGCGGCAGCCGATTTGCGCACAGCAAGCTCCCAGAAACAGCAATGTGATAATGACCAGATAATCTGTGTTTGTTATGTTGATTGAGGGATAAATATTGGCCAGGACACGGGGGAATAACTCCCCTACTCTTCATCGAAATAGTGCCTTGGGATCTTTTACATCCACCTCAGAGAGCAGACAGGGCCTCACTTTAACGGGCTGGAGGAAGGTACGCAGCGATGTTCCCCAGGGCTCGGTACGTGGACCACTGCTTTTCTTGATATATATTAATGACTTGGACTTGGGTGTACAGGGCACTATTTCAAAATTTGCAGATGACACAAAACTTGGAAGTATAGTGAACAGTGAGGAGAGCGATAGACTTCAAGAGGACATAGACAGGCTGGTGGAATGGGCGGACACGTGGCAGATGAAATTTAACGCAGAAAAGTGTGAAGTGATACATTTTCGTAGAAAGACTGAGAGGAAATATAAAATAAAGGGTACAATCCTAAAGGGGGAAGTGGTGGAAACGGAGACACTCAATGTTTTCAAGGGGAGACTGGATAGGCACTTGAGGGAAATAAACTTGCAGGGTTACGGGGATAGAGCGGGGGAATGGGACTGACTGGATTGCTCTGCAGAGAGCCGGCACGGACTCGATGGGCCGAATGACCTCATTCTGTGCCGTTATGACTCTATGGGGGAAAAATTCAGTTGGTTGCGCCTCCCGTTAGCGCCTTAAGAGGGCGCTAATGGAGCGCAAAGCCGCTAGCGCCCGGGCGCAGCGATGTTTGCGCCGCTCGGGAACTTAACTAGACATTGTGCAGCGGCGCTAAACCTTACCGCTGCGACCACCTGCGCGCGCAGATTGTGACGTCATTCCATGGTGCAACGCCCTTGTGGCGCCCCGGAGCGGAAATTGAGTGGCGCCCCCTGCCTTACCGCCTGGCGCATCCAACGACCGGAAGACTGGAATGCTATCAAACGCTGTGGGGCTGGGGGGGGGGCGCTATTTAAAGGGGTCCTCTTCCTGTCTTTTTCTGTGGTTGACATTTTTGCACCACTCGTTCTGAGAGAGAGAGAGAGATTCGGAGAGAGAGAAAGAGAGACTTCTGCATTGAGTCAACGCTTTGTGAGGTAGTTTTGCCTACTGATCCTAACTTCGCTGCTACTTTGGTTGCTGTCCTTCATAACTTTGCTTGCAAAGAGAAACATAGAAACATAGAAACATAGAATCTAGGAGCAGGAGTAGGCCATTCGGCCCGTCGAGCCTGCTCCGCCATTCAATACGATCATGGCTGATCATCCAAATCCAGTACCCTGTCCCTGCTTTAATCCCCACAGTACACATATCCCACCCTACCCCCGTAACCCCACGTATTTAATTCCCCCTAACATATCCCATCCTATCCCCATAACCCCACATATTTAATCCCCCCTAACACTAAGGGTCAATTTATATGAAGACTATGGGGGCTGCACGGATTGGGGGCGTCGTCCTGCTCCAGCTGAATCGGAGGACACAGAGACGCAGAGAGAGAGTGGCAATGATGGCCAGACGGAGGAGGGCCAACAGGCGTATGTACAGGAGAGCTTACCCTCCCAGGGTATATCGTGAACAGCTCTCCTACATTCATATGTCTGAGGAGCTGTGTTTGCGAAGGCTGCGATTCAGCAAGGAGGTGGTCACTGAGCTCTGCCACCTGCTGCAGCCAGATCTGCAGCCTCAACTGAGGTCCAGGACGTCTCTGTCGGTGGCAGTGAAGGTCACAGTGGCTCTCAACTTCTATGCTACTGGTTCATTTCAAGCTGCTGCTGGGGACCTCGCCAATATCTCCCAGTTCGTGGTGCATTGCTGCATCCGGCAGGTCACAAATGCCCTCTTTAAAAGGAGACGAGAGTTCATCTCTTTCCCCATGACCCCAGACAAGCAGCTTGACCGCGCTCTGGGCTTTGCGAGGATAGCGGGCTTCCCCATGGTGCAGGGCGCCATTGACTGCATGCATGTGGCTTTGCGTGCTCCACATGAGAATGCCGAGGAATTCCGGAACAGAAAGGGGTTCCATTCCTTGAATGTTCAGTTGGTCTGTGACCACAGACAGCTGATACTCGCTGTCAATGCCCACTATCCTGGCAGCTGCCACGATGCTTTCATCCTGCGCCAGACTACTGTGGCAGAACTTTTCGAGGCACCGCATCAGCCAGTTGGTTGGCTTCTCGGGGACAAGGGGTATCCATTGAGCACCTGGCTGATGACACCGCTCCGTACGCCCAACACCCCTGCTGAGCTGCGGTACAATGAGAGCCATCAAGCTACCAGGAACATCATTGAGCGCACAATCGGCGTGCTGAAGCAACAGTTCCGCTGTCTCGACCATTCTGGAGGAGCCCTGCAGTACTCGCCTGAGCGAGTATCCAACTTCGTAGTTGTGTGCTGCATGTTGCATAACATGGCAATCGTCAGGACCCAGCCAATGCCACCAGGCCTTGGAGCACCACCAGAGGAGGAGGAGGAAGTGGAGGAAGAGGACGAGGAGGATGATCATCAGCAGCACCAAGGCGAGAGGGCGGCCCACAATGGTGAAACTGCAAGGGCCGTCCGTCAACGGCTGATAGCAAGCCGCTTCTAGGGCCCCTGCTGTGGAAATGGCTTCTGCCATTGCTAACAACATCAATGAACCCAGCACACAACCCCTAAGCCAGCCAAGGCACCAATGATTCCAAAAACCAAACATGTATATTTTGAATACAAAAACTTATTTATTTTGAATACAAAAACTTATTTATTTTACAAACTCTGTGTGTGTCATTTCCTCATGACAAACTCATAGAAATAAACACAAAATAACAGTCATTAACATAACTGGTTCTCACAACCTGGAGATAATGTCCAAAACACTAGACAAAAGTTGGACCACGAACCTCGGCCTTTAATAAAAAAATGACCAGCATTTTGTCACACCTCCTACTTTTTGCCCTTCGAGGGTGATCTCCTTCCCTTGCGCACTTCCCCCCTTCTAACCCTACTGCTCCTCCGTAATGGGACCTCAGTGGCTGCAGCAAGGCTGGTGGAAGGCTGCTGATCGTCAGACCCTGACACTGCAGATGCCCCTGAAGGACGGCCTCGACCAGTTCTGGGCCTGGAGGGCCCGGCTGCAGACTGCACCAACTCTGCATGGGCGGCAGCAGTCTGTCCTACAGCCGGTGGCAAGTGCAGTGGAGAAGTGACAGTGTTGTCAGCAGGAATGCTGTCATCGTGAGAGAGGACAGCAACTCCCTGCTCGCTCAACACACTGGCACTCCCACGGGGCAGTACTTCAGCATCCGGAGCAATCTGCTGGAGCACAGATTGCTCGCCTGCTGCGGCGCGGTGAGAGCCCCGGGGACATGTGAACGAACCATCGAGGTTGGCAGCAGTCAGTGCTCGCGTGGCCTCAATCTGAGTCTGCATGAGAGCAGTCAGAGATGGGATCACGGCAGTCAGTGACTGAATTGCAGCATTAAGCATTAGTGTGGCATCCGCCTGTGCTACAGCGAAGTGCTCCACACTCCTTGCCAGTGACTCAATGCATTCGGGCACCCTTCCCACTGCACCCATGAGCTCAGTGTGCATGCCCACCGCCTGGGTGTTCATTTCTGCGATCAGCCGCTCCTCCTCTGCGTCCATTGCAGTAGGAGTCTCTGGCATACTCTCCCTCCGGGGAGAAGGACCCCGTTCTTCCCTACCCCCATGGCGTTGCTGCAGCCCGCTGGGTCCTGGAGCTTCACCCTCATCAGACCCTTCCCCCCTGCTCCCCTCCAGGGAAGGCGTGTTCCCAGTGTGGGCATGGGCTTCCTCGGGAGAGGGTGGCACTGATGCTCCGGCTTCCTCTTCCTCCTCGGCTGCAGCTTCACTCCCACTGGCAGCTTCAGGGCCCGTCTCCTCAGCTGGTGAATCACCATCTGAAAGCAGGGAGGTACAAGAGTGGCTTTAGCGTGAGGACAGGGTGGCAGTAAGGGAGGAATAAGTGCAGCGAGTTAGCAAGTTGGATTGAAAGTGTCAAAGGCTGGTGTTGTGAGGGACAAGTGGAAGGACAGAGGACAAAAAGGTGATGACCTTACCATTGCTGTCCAGAACGGGGTCGGCGTCTCCAGTGGCGACGGGACCGATCACCCGGCTTGCCACAATCCTGTGGACGCGCTCCTCAAGATCGCTGAGGGGTTGCAGCTGAGGCCGCCCTCCACCTGTCCGTTGCTGCTGTCTCCTATTATGCGCCAGCTTGGCCTGCAAGAAAAAGGACAGCATCTGAGTAAATATACAGCCATGGTCTTGCCTGATGTGCCTCCCATAGGTGAATAGCCTTTACAATATACAGCCATGGTCTTGCCTGATGTGCCTCCCATAGCCCTTACTGTATGCAAAGTGTGGAATGTGTGTGTGTGTTTCATGAAAGGGCCATAGGTGTTGGATGAGTGTTGTGCATTGGGGTTTTAAGACCCTCTGGCCATAGAGTGAGGTTGAGATGGAGGGATGGAGAGGTATTGAGAAAAAGCCACTCACCTTGACGACCCGAGTGAGGTCGTTGAACTTTTTGCGGCATTGAACATGGGTCCTGGGCACCATGCTCCTGGAGGAGACGCTCTGAGCCACCTCCCTCCACACTCTTCTGTACTCGCGTGGCAAAGGCCTCCTGCCACTCTCAGGGAAGAGTATACATCTTCTGCGCTCCACCGTGCCAACCAGAGCATCCAAGGCCCGCTCAGTGAAGCGCTGAGCTCGTTCTCTCACCCTCTCCATCCTTGGCAGCAAAATGGATTCACAGGTCTCTCCAGGCCGAGATTCAAGGCTGCAATGAGCAGGGTGTGGCTGGGAAGCAAGTTGCCCCCCCCCCCCCCCCCCCGCTTTAAGAACTGGCTGGCGCCAGTGTGTCTGTGTTCCCTCGCTAACTGGCAGCACCTGCGCTGCGCTCGCGCGCTGAGTTAACGCCTCACTGCTCGGCCTTTGCGCCTTAAGACAGGTGTGCAGCGCCTGATTTAGCGCTCCACTCACCTCCCAGGGCGGTAAAAGTGAAGTTTCCAGTCAGTGGCGATAATTAGCGCCAGGCGCTAATATTTGCGTCCAGACGATATTTGCGCCCCAAACGGGGCGCGACCTAATTTTTCCCCCTATGATTCTATAAGGTATAAGAGAGAGGATGTCCTGGAGGGGTTAAGGACAGAATCTATCCGGTTAGAGTTAAGAAACAATAGACGTGCCATTACACTACTAGGTGTATTCTATAGACCACCAACTAGTGGGAAGGATATAGAGGAGCAAATTTGCAGGGAAATTACAGAGAGGTGCAAGAACTACAGTGTAGTAATAATGGGGGACTTCAACTATCCTAATATAGACTGGGATAGTAATAGTGTAAAGGGCAGAATGGGGGAAGAATTTCTGAAGTGTGTTCAGGAGAACTTTCTTGATCAGTACGTTTCCGGCCCAATGAGGAACAAGGCATTGCTGGATCTGGTTCTGGAGAATGAGGTGGGTCAAGTGGAGCAAGTGTCAGGAGGGGAACATTTAGGGAAGAGTGATCATAGTATCATAAGGTTTAGATGAGCTATGGAAAAGCACAAGGAGCAATCTGGAGTAGAAATCCTGAATTGGAGGAGGGCCAGTTTCAGTGGGTTGAGAAGGGATCTGTCCCGGGTAAATTGGAATCAAAGATTGGCAGGTCAAACTGTGCTGGAACAATGGGCTGCCTTTAAAGAGATGGTTCGGGTCCACTCGATGTACATTCCCACCAGGGGGAAAGGGAGGGCAATCAAAGACACAGCTCCCTGGATGAGGAAAGAGATAGGGAGTAAGATGAAGCAGAAAAAGGGGGAGTATGACAGATGTCAGATTGAGAATACAAGCAAGAACCAGGCTGAATATAGAATGTTCAGAGGGGAAGTGAAAAAGGAAATAAGAGGGGCAGAGAGAGTATGAGAATGGACTGGCAGCTAACATAAAAGGCAATCTTAAAGTCTTCTATAGCGTAGAAATAATAAACGGGTAGTAAGAGGAGGGGTGGGGCCGATTAGGGACCAAAAGGAGACCTATGCATGGAGGCAGATGACATGGTGAGGTACTAAATGAGTACTTTACATCTGTCTTTACCAAGGAAGAAGATGTTGCCAAAGTCACAGTGAAAGAGGAGGTAGTTGAGATACTGGATGGGAGAAAAATTGATAAAGAGGAGGTACTAGAAAGGCTGACTGTACTTAAAGTAGATAAGTCACCAGGACCAGATGGGATGCATCCCAGGATGCTGAAGAAGGTAAGGGTGAAAATTGCAGAGGTACTGGCCATAATCTTCCAATCCTACTTGGATACGGGGGTGGTGCCAGAGGACTGGAGAATTGCAAATGTTACACCCTTGTTCAAAAAAGGGTGTAAGGATAAACCCAGCAACTACAGGCCAGTCAGTTTAACCTCGATGGTGGGGAATCTTTTAGAAATCATAATCCGGGACAAAATTAACAGTCACTTGGACAAGTGTGGATTAATTAAGGAAAGCCAGCATGGATTTGTCAAAGGCAAATCGTGTTTAACTAACTTGATTGAGTTGTTTGATGAGGTAACAGAAACAGTTGATGAGGGTAATGTGGTTGATGTGGTGTACATGGACTTCCAAAAGGCGTTTGATAAAGTACCACATAATAGGCTAGCCAGCAAAGTTGAAGCCCATGGAATAAAAGGAACAGTGGCAGCATGGATACGAAATTGGCTAAGTGACAGGAAACAGAGAGTAGTGGTGAACGTTTGTTTTTCGGACTGGGGGAAGGTATACAGTGGTGTTCTCCAGGGGTCGGTTCTAGGACCACTGCTTTTCTTGATATATATTAATGACTTGGACATGGGTGTACAGAGCACAATTTCAACATTTGCAGATGACACAAAACTTGGAAGTATAGTGAACAGTGAGGAGGATAGTGATAGACTTCAAGAGGACAGAGACAGGCTGGTGGAATGGACGAACACGGGGCAGGTGAAATTTAACGCAGAAAAGTGCGAAGTGATACATTTTGGTAGAAAGGAAATATAAAATAAAGGGTACAATCCTAAAGGGGGTGCATGAACAGAGAGACCTCGGGGTATATGTGCACAAATCATTGAAGGTGGCAGAGCAGGTTGAGAAAGGGATGAGAGACTTCAGTTACGTGGATAGACTGGAGAAACTCGGATTGTTCTCCTTGGAGCACAGAAGATTGAGGAGATTAGATAGAGGGGTTCAAAATCATAAGGGGTCTGGACAGAGTAGATCGATTGAAACAATTTTTTTTACAGGGCTTGACAGGGTAGATGCAGGGAGGATATTTCCCCTGGCTGGGGAGCCTAGAACGAGGGGTCACAGTCTCAGAATAAGGGGTCGGCCATTTAGGACTGAGATGAGGAGAAATTTCTTCACTCAGAGGGTGGTGAATCTTTGGAATTCTCTACCCCAGAGGGCGGTGGAGTCTCAGTCGTTGAGTATATTCAAGACAGAGATCAATAGATTTTTGGATATTAAGGGAATCAAGGGATATGGGGATAGTGCAGGAAAGTGGAGTTGAGGTAGAAGATCAGCCATGATCTTCTTGAATGGCGGAGCAGGCTCGAGGATCCAAATAGCCGACTCCTGCTCATATTTCTCATGTTCTTATGTAAACTGTTCCCATTGGCAGAAGGGTCGAGAACCAGAGGACACAGATTTAAGGTGATTGGCAGAAGAACCAAAGGCGACATGAGGAAAAACTTTTTTACGCAGCGAGTGGTTAGGATCTGGCATGCACTGCCTGAAAGGGTGGTGGAGGCAGACTCGATCATGGCTTTCAAAAGAGAGTTGGTTAAGTATCTGAAAGAAAAACATTTGCAGGACTCCGGGGAAAGGGTGGGGGAGTGGGACTAGCTGAAGTGATCTTGCAGAGAGTCGGCACGGGCGCGACAGGCCGAATGGCCTCATTCTGTGCTGTAACCATTCTATGATTCTGTCAATCGAGCAACTCTGTCAGATCTTGACCTGATGTTTGGCTTAAAAAACATAGAAACATAGAAGATAGGAGCAGGAGTAGGCCATTCGGCCCCTCGAGCCTGCTCCGCCATTTAATGAGATCATGGCTGATCATCCAAATTCAGTACCCTGTCCCTGCTTTCTCCCCATATCCCTTGATCCCTTTAGCCTTAAGAAATATATCTAACTCCTTCTTGAATATATTTAATGAATTGGCCTCAACTGCCTTCTGTGGTAGAGAATTCCACAGGTTCACCACTCTCTGGGTGAAGAAATTCCTCCTCATCTCTGTCCTAAATGGCTTGCCCCTTATCCTTAGACTGTGACCCCTGGTTCTGGACTCCCCTGCCATCGGGAACATCCTTCCTGCATCTAGTTTGTCCTGTCCTGTAAGATTTTTATAAGTTTCAATGAGATCCCCTCTCATTCTTCTAAACTCTAGCGAATACAAGCCCAATCGACCCAATCTCTCTCATACGTCATTCCTGCCATCCCAGGTATCAGTCTGGTGAATCTTCGCTGCACTCCCTCCATGGCAAGAACGTCCTTCCTCAGATAAGGCAACCAAAACTGCACACAATACTCAAGGTGTGGTCTCACCAAGGCCCTGTACAACTGCAGCAAGGCCTCCTTGCTCCTGTACTCGAATCCTCTCGCTATGAAGGCCAACATACCATATGCCTTCTGAACCGCCTGCTGCACCTGCATGCTTACCTTCAGCGACTGGTGCACAAGGACACCCAGGTCTCGTTGCACGGCCCTTGAGCTTCCTGTCTGTAAACGCTCCAGGACTAACACCCTGTAAACGGAGTGTAGAATGGGTAAGAGGGAGAAAGCTGTCTCATGTCTCCCTTTCCCAGCCCATGGGCAGTGAAGCTGATTTACAGGCCCAGCTGCTGCCCAGGTTGGTTGAAATACCCACAAGCCCCCGCGCACCAGCCGCCGCTGACACTGCGCATGCGTCACATGGCCCCGCCCACTCCCGCTCGGTCCGCACCGCGCATGCTTGGCACACACACCCTGTGGGACTGTCAATCATCCGTCCCTGCGCCTGCGCACTGGGCCCCTGAGCCTGTGGGGCATTATTCCCCTTCTCCAGTCCCTTGTTCAGACCCTGGGGCCAGGGGAGACTGTGGGACTTTATTCCCCTTCTCCAGTCCCTTGTTCAGACCCTGGGGCCAGGGGAGACTGTGGGACTTTATTCCCCTTCTCCAGTCCCTTGTTCAGACCCTGGGGCCAGGGGAGACTGTGGGGCTTTATTCCTCTTCTCCAGACCCTTGTTCAGACCCTGGGGCCAGGGGAGACTGTGGGGCTTTATTCCCCTTCTCCAGACCCTTGTTCAGGGCCTGGGGCCAGGGGAGACTGTGGGACTTTATTCCCTTCTCCAGACCCTTGTTCAGGGCCTGGGGCCAGGGGAGACTGTGGGGCTTTATTCCCCTTCTCCAGACCCTTGTTCAGACCCTGGGGCCAGGGGAGACTGTGGGGCTTTATTCCCCTTCTCCAGACCCTTGTTCAGACCCTGGGGCCAGGGGAGACTGTGGGGCTTTATTCCCCTTCTCCAGTCCCTTGTTCAGGGCCTGGGGCCAGGGGAGACTGTGGGGCTTTATTCCCCTTCTCCAGACCCTTGTTCAGGGCCTGGGGCCAGGGGAGACTGTGGGGCTTTATTCCCCTTCTCCAGACCCTTGTTCAGACCCTGGGGCCAGGGGAGACTGTGGGACTTTATTCCCCTTCTCCAGACCCTTGTTCAGACGCTGGGGCCAGAGGAGACTTTGGGGCTTTATTCCCCTTCTCCAGACCCTTGGGCCAGGGGAGACTGTGGGGCTCTATTCCCCTTCTCCAGACCCTTGTTCAGGGCCTGGGGCCAGGGGAGACTGTGGGACTTTATACTGTGGATCTAGTCTAATATAAACAGCGACAGGGTCTAGTGTAATTTGAACTGAGACATGGTCTAGTGTAATATCAACAGAGACAGGGTCTAGTGTAATATAAACAGAGACAGGGTCTAGTGTAATATAAACAGAGACAGGGTCTAGTGTAATATAAACAGAGACAGGGTCTAGTGTAATATAAACTGAGACAGGGTCTAGTGTAATATGAACAGAGACAGGGCCTAGTGTAGTATAAACAGAGACAGGGTCTAGTGTAATATAAACAGAGACAGGGCCTAGTGTAATATAAACAGAGACAGGGTTCAATGTGAGACAGTTCGGAGAGTCAGGCATCATTCACCCCTAGACCTACACTGACAGGTTAAACCCCAGACAGCTCCTTAGTAAGGATTCCTCTGGTTCCTCACCATATATGTGTCAGGATACTGAAACCCAGCTTTCTCACAGTCCACTCCTGGAGGCCCCACTCCCTGAGCCTACAACCTTCAGCAGGGTCACTGGTGGAGTTCCACAGCGGGAGTGATCCCAGAGTAACTGTCGGGATCGCACCCCCGTGGATGTTCCGGGTCGTGTATTTTTAGTTATCCTGGTGTCTAACACGCACACATCAATAAAACAGGGAATTCCTGGAAACACGCTGCAGGTCCTTCTTTATCTGGAGATCAAATGTCTGTCGTATAATTGTACCAGCAGTTAACAGGCTCCTGTGAACTCCTCCCTTTGCTATTTTAATGCAGACTTTAACCAATTTATTTTAAACGGGTTTATTTTAAATGAGCTAACACCTGCCTTAAAATGGTAGCCTCAGGACTGTCTCACATACACATATTAAATCTTCGTGGAATAATTACCAGTCATTTTTAGACTGGAAACTTAACCTGCCGTTTCACTTTCAGTCAGGAACAGATCGCAGTTTGACACCAATCTCTGATTTGACAGCACGTTTCCAGCATGCACAGTTGTTCTTCCTGACTCTAAACACAGTTGTAAAGGATCCTTCTGTTCCGTGCCCAGGAGCTCTGACCCATGGAAGAGAGCGGCTGGGATACATTCCTTACAGGCCTCAAGATTAACCTGCACGGGGACATTGCTGTCAATGAAGAGAGATGAGAAAGACCAAAGTGCCGTTTGCCCCTCTCAGTGTGGCCCTGAAGGACTGTGTCCAGGCTGTCGTTCTGTTCCCGCAATACGATCCTCAGGTGGGAATGACAAAAATCCACAACAATGTGATTAAAGCAAACTGGTTTATTTGACATATGTCCAAATATTAATAACCCCCGTAACTGGGCTGGAGTTTAACATCAACAGAAACAAACCCCAACTGTCAGAATGAACACGATTCAGTCCTGGATGTGATTAACAGCAGCAATAACATCAGAATTAACCCCTGCAGTCACTTGTGAATTCGCTGGTGTTTCAGCAGGTGGGATGAATACGTGAATCCCTTCCCACACACGGAGCAGGTGTATGGTCTCTCTCCAGTGTGAACTCGCTGGTGTCTCAGCAGGCTGGATGACCGAGTGAATCCCTTCCCACACTCGGAGCAGGTGAACGGCCTCTCCCCAGTGTGAACTCGCTGGTGTATCAGCAGGCTGGATGAATCAGTGAATCCCTTCCCACACTCAGAGCAGGTGAACGGTCTCTCCCCAGTGTGAACTCGCTGGTGTGTCAGCAGGTGGGATGACCGAGTGAATCCCTTCCCACACTCAGAGCAGGTGAACGGTCTCTCCCCAGTGTGAACTCGCTGGTGTGTCAGCAGGTCGGATGAACACGTGAATCCCTTCCCACACTCCGAGCAGGTGAACGGCCTCTCCCCAGTGTGAACTCGCTGGTGTCTCAGCAGGTTGGATGAATCAGTGAATCCCTTCCCACACATGGAGCAGGTGAACGGCCTCTCCCCAGTGTGAACTCGCTGGTGTGTCAGCAGGTTGGATGACTGAGTGAATCCCTTCCCACACTCAGAGCAGGTGAACGGCCTCTCCCCGGTGTGAACTCGCTGGTGTGTCTGCAGGGTGGATGACCGAGTGAATCCCTTCCCACACTCAGAGCAGGTGAACGGTCGCTCCCCAGTGTGAACTCGCTGGTGTCTCAGCAGGCAGGATGAAGTAGTGAATCCCTTCCCACACTCGGAGCAGGTGAACGGCCTCTCCCCAGTGTGAACTCGCTGGTGCTGCAGCAGGTGGGATGAATCAGTGAATCCCTTCCCACAGTCGGAGCAGGTGAACGGCCTCTCCCCAGTGTGAACTCGTCGCTGAGTTTCCAGCTCACACGGGTAGTTGAATCGCTTCCCACAGTCCCCACATTTACACGGTTTCTCCCCAGTGTGACTGCGCTTGTGTCTCAACAGGCCAGAGGATCGGCTGAAGCCTCGTCCACACACAGAACACGTGTACGGTTTCTCCCCGCTCTGAACGGTGCTTTCTGCTTCCATGTTCCAAGGTCCTGATGAATTGAGTGACTCTGTCGGATCTTGAAGTGATGTTTGGTTTGAGTTTCCCGTATGCAAATCCTCCCCTTCGAACACGCTGCAAAATTAATTTAAAACAGGAAAAAGGGAGGGTGAGAGAAAACCCACAAAAACACAAAGGCAGGTTGTGAAATTGAGCTGAATGAATCTGGGAATTTGTGGGGCCAGCACTAGAAAAAAGTGACCATGAAAGCTGCCGGATTGTCGTAAAAACACAACTGGTTCACTAATGTCCTTCAGGGAAGGGAACCCGCCACCCGGTCTGGGCCGACACAAGACTCTGGCCTCTATGGGAGGAGAGAGAGCGAGGTGGGAGGGGGAGGGGTGAAGGAGAGCGACTTTATACATCTGCAACTCGACCAGAACTTTGACAGCACCTCCCAAACACGCGAGCTCCACCACCTAGAAGGACAAGGGCAGCAGGTGCATGGGAACACCATCACCTCCCAGTTCCCCTCCAAGTCACACACTATCCTGACTTGGACATATATCGCCGTTCCTACATCGTCGCTGGGTGAAAATCCTGGAACTCCTCACCTAACAGCATTCTGAGAGTACCAGAACTGTCCACAGTACTCCAGGTGTGGTCTCACCAAGGCCCTATATAATTGCAGGAAGAATTCTTTACTCTTATACCCCAATGCATTTGTAATAAAGGCTAACTTACCATTTGCTTGCTGTACCTGCATGTTAACTTTCTGTGATTCGTGTACAAGGACACGCAGGTCCCTCTGAATACCAACATTTCTGAGTCTCTCACCATTTAAAAAATATTCTGCTTTTCTATTTTTCCCACCAAAGTGGATAACTTCACATTTCTCCACATTATATTCCATCTGCCACGTTCTTGCCCATTCACTTAACCTGTCTATATCCCTTTGCAGGCTCTTTGTGTCCTCCTCACAGCTTACTGTCCCACCGAGCTTTGTATTGTCAGCAAACTTGGATACATTACACTCGGTCCCCTCATTGAAGTCATTGATACAGATTGTAAATAGCTGAGGCCCAAGCACTGATCCTTGCTGTACCCGACCAGTTACAGCCTGCCAACCCGAAAGTGACCCGTTTATCCCTACTCTCTGTTTTCTGCCCGTTAACCAATCCTCAATCCATGCTAATATTTTACCCCAACCCCATGAGCCCTAATTTAGTGAGATAACCTCTTGTGTATCATTCTGTGATTCTATGAAATCTGCGTTCTTCCCACTCGGGCCTCTTGTACAACCCCCACTCCCTGGGCTCCACCATTGGCAGCCGTGCCTTCAGTTACCTCGGCCCCAAGATCTTTGACCAAGTCTTTGGTCACCTGTCCGAATCTCTCCTTCTTTGTCTCGGAGTCAGTTTTTGACGGATTTTGCTCTTGTGAAGGGCCTTGGAACGTTTTACTACATTAAAGGCACTATGTAAATGCAAGTTGTTGTTGGTGTGCTACCATTGGCCTCAGCTTCGCCAGACAGAATCAGCCAGGGACGGCAGCTGTGCTGCTCCCCATGGTCTTAATGCTGGCAGCTCATAGTATTGGCTCAAAGCTCAGAATTACCACTCAGCAAGGTACTGGAGGGCAAACAGTGACTGGGACCGAACCCCACCATCACACAGCACCTTCAGTATAGGCTCACAGCTCAGAATTACCACTCGGCAAGGTACTGGAGGGCAAACAGTGACTGGGACCGAACCCCACCATCACACAGCACCTTCAGTACAGGCTCACAGCTCAGAATTACCACTCGGCAAGGTACTGGAGGGCAAACAGTGACTGGACCGAACCCCACCATCACACAGGCACCTTCAGTATAGGCTCACAGCTCAGAATTACCACTCGGCAAGGTACTGGAGGGCAAACAGTGACTGGACCGACCCCACCATCACACAGCAGCTTCAGTATAGGTCTCACAGCTCAGAATTACCACTCCGGCAAGGTACTGGAGGGCAAAAAGTGACTGGGACCGAACCCCCATCAACACAGCACCTTACCATCACACAGCACCTTCAGTATAGGCTCACAGCTCAGAATTACCACTCGGCAAGGTACTGGAGGGCAAACAGTGACTGGGACCGAACCCCACCATCACACAGCACCTTCAGTATAGGCTCACAGCTCAGAATGACCACTCGGCAAGGTACTGGAGGGCAAACAGTGACTGGGGCCGAACCCCACCATCACACAGCACCTTCAGGAGAGAAAGGGAGAAAAATCCGAGCCTGCGATGAATCTGGATTTCAAACAGCGAGGATGTGGGGAGGAGGGGGGAGTGTGTGGGATGGGGGATTCACAGATTAGGAGGGGCAAGAGAGGAAAGAATGTTCCAGAGAAACTAGAACTGTCTGTTCAGAATTTCTATCCTGTCCCGACAGTGATGACTTTTGTAAATTATGAAGACAGGTTGCATAGACTAGGCGTCTACTTCCTTGAATGTAGAAGATTACGCGGTGATCTAATTGAGGTGTTTAAGATGATTAAAGGAGTTGATCGGGTAAACAGAGAGAAACTATTTCCTCTGGTGGGGGAGTCCACAGCAAGGGGACATAACCTTCAAATCAGAGCCAGGCCGTTCAGGGGTGATGTCAGGAAGCACTTCTTCACACAAAGGGTACTGGAAATCTGGAACTCTCTCCCCCCAAAACTGCTGCGGCTGGGGTCAATAGAAAAATCTCAAAACTGAGCATGCGAGATTTTTGTTAGTCAAGGGTACTAAAGGTTACGGAACCAAGGTGGGTAGATGGTGCTCAGACACAGATCAGCCAGGATCTAATTGAATGAGGGAACTTGCTCGATGGGCTGAATGGCCTCCTCCTGTTCCTACTTACAGTGATGACTTTTGTAAACAGCTTTTACAGGGTATCAGGAGGGGAGGAGATGCAGACAGGATCAATCCTGGGCCCCTCCTGTTCCTATGACAGACTGAACCAATCACACAGCTCAGTCTCAGATTGAATTATTCCTCTCTCCAGCCTGTAACCGAGGAAACTTGTAACACTGAGGCTGAAATTCCACTTCCATGAGCCGGGGGAGCAGGCAGTGCTGGGCACAGAGGGAGCAGCAAACCGGGTTCAGAGTGGGCACGCTGGGATTGCCCTTGACCTGAGTTTTACAGTAAACATGTGCTGGGGCCCAAGCTCATTGGAAAAAGGATGGATTCTAACCCTGGGACTGTACATGGGGATTCCAAACCTGGGACTGTACATGGGGATTCCAACCCTGGCATTGTACATGGGGATTCTAACCCTGGGACTGTACATGGGGATTCTAACCCTGGGACTGTACATGGGGATTCTAACACTGGGACTGTACATGGGGATTCTAACCCTGGGACTGAACATGGGGATTCTAACCCTGGGACTGTACATGGGGATTCTAACCCTGGGACTGTACATGGGGATTCTAACACTGGGACTGTACATGGGGATTCTAACCCTGGGACTGAACATGGGGATTCTAACCCTGGGACTGTACATGGGGATTCTAACCCTGGGACTGTACATGGGGATTCTAACCCTGGGACTGTACATGGGGATTCTAACCCTGGGACTGTACATGGGGATTCTAACCCTGGGACTGTACATGGGGATTCCAGCCCTGGGACTGTACATGGGGATTCTAACCCTGGGACTGTACATGGGGATTCTAACCCTGGGACTGTACATGGGGATTCTAACCCTGGGACTGTACATGGGGATTCTAACCCTGGGACTGTACATGGGGATTCCAACCCTGGGACTGTACATGGGGATTCCAACCCTGGGACTGTACATGGGGATTCCAACCCTGGGACTGTACATGGGGATTCCAACCCTGGGACTGTACATGGGGATTCTAACCTCAAGGGGGGCCCAGCTCTGGGGCTCTTCTGTTACAATTGTGTGGGATGTTAACCGTATGCTCTGCTTTTACCAGCGCCTTCATGAGAGATGGTGAGAAATCCGAAGTGTGGAGAGTCTGAATCAAATATCTGAGTCAATGATTTACTCTCCCGGGCACTGGGACCCGGTTGGGAACAGACACTGAAGCCCCGCCCACTCTTTGTTCCTGCACCAAGGTGACCGCGCATGCGCTTTACTACTCACTGTATCAAGATGGCGGCCGTTATCCCGGGCCTGTGACCGGTAGAAGCCCGAAGCTGCAAACGCGGGACCTTCAGGTTATTATTCGGGATTTGCGGCCTGCACTAGTTGTTCATGAAGCCTCCCCGCCCACTGGCCGGTCCATTACTCTGGCCTGTCCGGCCGCTTCTTACAATTTTATCAGGACCTGATCCGCAACCCCACGTCTTCCGGGATGACACGTACCGCGCATGCTCCAAATCCAGGCGGGTCCCGCGCCTGCGCACTGGGTTCCTGTCGTCTGAGTTGGCACATTCTGCCCCGCGGCGAATGCTGGGTAAAAGCCCCGCCATTGAAAGGCCACATTAGTGAACAGAACAGAATTTACTGAGATTGCATTGAGCACTGAACCTTGTTCATGCCCAGCCCGCCCCAATGACAAAATCGAAGCCCAGGCTGCAAGATTCTCAGCTCAGTTTGGTGCTGTGTGAACGGGCTGCTCCACACCCCGGCTGCTCGCGGGGAATGCCGGTGCGAAGGGCCCGGTGCAGAAGGCCCAAGGTGGAAGACCCGGAGGAGAGTGGCCTGGGCGGGAGGCCCAGCACGGAGAACCCCAGGCGGGGGGCCCAGGGCGGGGCGGCTGGTCGGCAGAGGTGGAGTCGGGAGATGCGGTTGGTGAGCATTGCTGCACTGGTTCTGAAAGTTGCAGAATGGTTTCGGGCCTGAATGAGTTCCAGCGGCCCAGCATCTGCTCTGCCTGGCGGCAGCTGTGAGGCTTTTTCTTGGTCATGGGACCGGTTTATTCGTCGCCATATTGGAGGAGGAAAGACAAACTGTTTCCATCTGTAATGTGGCGCGTGAGCAGTTACAAGATGGAAAATGTGAATGGTTAAAAGACGGAAAATAAAAGGAAATTAAAAGACAGAGCAAAGTAATATCAGTAAGGAATGATGAGTATTCTTTGATGGTTGGGTCCTGTGAGCGATAACAGCAAGCAGAAGAAGATTTGAGTGTTCAGTCTTTTTACGGGATTTCAGGAAGTGGATGGCTTCTTTTTCCGTGGAAGGGCTGAAGACTGTGGATAAGGACTATGACTTTACATGGTTCGACAACATCAAATGATTTTCGTTAATGGATTGCCAATAGGACTGGCGTAGAACTGGTATTTAATTGTTTTGTTGGGAAGGTTTCAGGTTTTCTGTTTGAAAGCAGTTTACTTGAAGCTTAATTGATTTTCTGATAAGGACTGTGGGAATTTGCACATGGTGATGTATTGGTGGTTATGTAGGAACTTATTTTGAGGTTATTGTCTAGTGTTGTGGTTGAAAAGATAAAATAAATTAATATTGGTAATTTATTGAACGAACGGACGCTCGAGTGAACGAACGGACAAACGATTCGAACGAACGCATTCATGCATATTGGAACTTACACTCGATCGAACGAATGATCACTTGTGCAGTGATAGAACGAACGATTCGAGCGAACGCACGCAGGTGCGCACTTAGACAAATGATACGCACGCACGCATTCAGACATACATATTGGAACTTGCACTCGATCGAACGAACGACCTCATGGGGTAGTGGTCGAACGAACAATTCGAGCGAATGCAAGCATGCACATTGGAACTTACACTCGATCGAATGAACGACCTCATGGGGTAGTGGTCGAACGAACGATTCGAGCGAACGCAAGCATGCACATTGGAACTTACACTCGAGCGAACGAATGATTGCGTGGTGAACGATCAAACGAACGATAATCGAGTGAACGCACGCAGGCGCGCACTTAGACAAATGATACGCACGCACGCATTCATACATACATATTGGAACTTACGCTCGATCGAACTAACGAACGAACGCTTGAATGAACGAACGAACAATTGAATGAATGATCAAATGAACAATGCCAGTAGGACTGGCGTAAAACGGGTTTTTTCTTGGTTTATTGGAATAAATGTTATCTGTAGCATTTAATTGGATTATGATGGTGCTATGTGTTTGTACACTGGTGTTGAAATGGTTTTTGTTTTATGTGGAGTTAACTTTGAGATTTATTATTTTAAATCTAAAAAGTTGTGTGGTATTGTTTAAGGGTATTTGTACTGTAAACATTATTAATTATTTGTAAAATTAATCATTGCATTTATATTAACTATAAGGCTGTTTTTAAGGCTTTACTTTTTACTGTGATGGATGAATGTAATGGATTTACTATGTAATGGATTTACTATGTAATTGATGAGTTGCACAGGTATTATTGTTTTGGAATTAAAAAAATATTCACACTGGAGGAGCCCAGTGCGCAGGCCCAGTGCCCGCCCGTAGCTGGAGCATGCGCAGTGTCACTGTGATCAGAGCCATGCGAGTGCAGGGAGCGGGCCGATTTGGGAGACGCGGTTTTTGCGCCGATTACGAATCAGCGGGGCGCAGGGAGATAATGCACCCGGCGGGTGAGCTTCGTAAGCACCTGGCGTAGGCCGCAAGCCCGGAATGAGAACCTATAGCTTCCGTGTTTGCAGCTCGGAGGCTTTTTCCCAGGAACTAGGCCCGGGTTAACGGCGGCCATCTTTGTAAAGGAGCGCTGAGGGTTTTTGCGTCGCCGTCTTGCTTCGTCGAGCGGTAGAGCGCATGCGTAGCCATCTTTGTAAAGGAGCCAATGGGGGGCGTGGCTTCAGGGTCCCAGTGAGTGAACTGAACCCAGCCAGAGTCAGCACCTTCAGGGGAGGAGAGGGAGGGGAACCAGTGAGTGTAGAACTGAACCCAGCCAGAGTCAGCACCTTCAGGGGAGGAGAGGGAGAGGAACCAGTGAGTGTAGAACTGAACCCAGCCAGAGTCAGCACTTTCAGGGGAGGAGAGGAACCAGTGAGTGTCGAACTGAACCCAGCCAGAGTCAGCACCTTCAGGGGATGAGAGGGAGGGGAACCAGTGAGTGTCGAACTGAACCCAGCCAGAGTCAGCAGCTTCAGGGGAGGAGAGGGAGAGGAACCAGTGAGTGTGGAACTGAACCCAGCCAGAGTCAGCACTTTCAGGGGAGGAGAGGAACCAGTGAGTGTCGAACTGAACCCAGCCAGAGTCAGCACCTTCAGGGGGGGAGAGGGAGGAGAACCAGTGAGTGCCGAACTGAACCCAGCCAGAGTCAGCACCTTCAGGGGAGGAGAGGGAGGGGAACCAGTGAGATTCGCATTGAACCCAGCCAGAATCAGCACCTTCAGGGGAGGAGAGGGAGGGGAACCAGTGAGATGCGAACTGAACCCAGCCAGAGTCAGCACCTTCAGGGGAGGAGAGGGAGGGGAACCAGTGAGTGTAGAACAGGACCAAGCCAGAGTCAGCACCTTCAGGGGAGGAGAGGGAGGGGAACCAGTGAGTGTAGAACAGGACCAAGCCAGAGTCAGCACCTTCAGGGGAGGAGAGGGAGGGGAACCAGTGAGTGTCGAACTGAACCCAGCCAGAGTCAGCACCTTCAGGGGAGGAGAAGGAGGGGAACCAGTGAGTGCAGAACTGAACCCAGCCAGAGTCAGCACCTTCAGGGGAGGAGAGGGCTGGGAACCAGTGAGTGTGGAACTGAACCCAGCCAGAGTCAGCACCTTCAGCAAGAAGGAAAATGTGTTGGAGATGGTGCGATGGGTTTGGATTTCAGCACAGGGAGGAGGGAGAGTGTGTGGGATGGAGATTTACGGCTTTGGGGGAACAAGAGAGGAAAGAATGTTCCATAGAAACTAGAATTGTCTGTTCTGAATTTCTATCCTCTACTTAGTGATGTCTTTTGTAAACTCCTTTTACAGGCTGTGAGAAGGGGAGGATTTACAGACCAGAAACTCAAACCAAACATAATTTCAAGATCTGACGGAGTCACTCCATTCATCAGGACCTGAGTATCATCGGACTTTGAATGTAGAAGGAGAAATGTTTGTCTGTTCTGTCTGTGGGAAAAGATTTCAAACATCAGTGTGACTGGAAAAGCACCGAGACACACACACCCGAGTGAGAGTGTTCCAGTGCACTGACTGTGGAAAGAGCTTTAACCAGTTACACAGTCTGAAAAAACATCGCACCATTCACAGCGGGGAGAAACCGTACACGTGTTCTGTGTGTGACGAGGCTTCAACTGATCGTCCAACCTGGAGAGACACAAGGACACCCGCACCACGGAGAAACCGTGGAAATGTGGGGACTGTGGGCAGGGATTCAATTACCCATCCCAGCTGGAAGCTCATCAACGCAGTCACACTGGGGAGAGACTGTTCACCTGCTCTGTGTGTGGGAACAGATTCGCTCGGTCATCCCACCTGCTGACACACGAGCGACTTCACACTGGGGAGAGGCCGTTCACCTGCTCTGTGTGTGGGAAGGGATTCACTAACTCCTCCAGCCTCACTTCACACCAACGCGTTCACACTGATAAGAGACCTTTTAAATGTTCTGAGTGTGAGAAGAGCTTTAAAAGCACAAGGGATCTTCTGACACACCAGCGAGTTCACACTGGGGAGAGGCCGTTCACCTGCCCTGAGTGTGGGAAGGGGTTCATTCTGTCATCCACCCTGCTGACACACCAGCGAGTTCACACTGGGGAGTGGCCGTTCACCTGCTCCCTGTGTGGGAAGGGATTCATTCAGTCATCCACCCTGCTGAGACACCAGCGAGTTCACAAGTGACAGCAGGGGTTAGATTCTGCTGTTTTTGCTGCTGTTAATCTCATCCAGGACTGAACCATGTTCATTCTGACGGTTGGAGTTTGTTTCTGCTGATGTTAATAACCCCTCTAACTGGGCTGGAGTTTAATATTTTGATATGTCCGATAGATTAACTTTGTTTCGAACACACCGTGGGTCGAATCCTTGATTTCTCCAAGATAAGAGGAGACTAATTGATGTCCTGTTAATGACTGCTCCATTTTGGGCCCTTTTCTCTTTTCTAAATCAAGATTATTTCAGTTCTCACACCTTTAGTTACTCTCGTGCACAAGCCCCAGCTCCCCAAACCTTCCAGAGTGACTCTCCTAGCCTTGGTATCAAGCGAAGGTATCGGTTACATGTCCGTGTACCTGCCCTGGGAGTGTTTGATGGGACAGTGTAGAGGGAACATTACTCTGTATCTAACCTGTGCTGTACCTGCCCTGGGAGTGTTTGATGGGACAGTGTAGAGGGAGCTTTACTCTGTATCTAACACGTGCTGTACCTGCCCTGGGAGTGTTTGATGGGACAGTGTAGAGGGAGCTTTACTCTGTATCTAACACGTGCTGTACCTGCCATGCGAGTGTTGGATGGGACAGTGTAGAGGGAGCTTTACTCTGTATCTAACCCATGCTGTACCTGCCCTGGGAGTGTTTGATGGGACAGTGTAGAGGGAGCTTGACTCTGTATCTAACCCGTGCTGTACCTGCCCTGGGAATGTTTGAAGGGACAGTGTAGAGGGAGCTTTACTCTGTATCTAAACCGTGCTGTACCTGCCATGCGAGTGCTGGATGGGACAGTGTAGAGGGTGCTTTACTCTGTATTTAACCCGTGCTGTAACTGCCCTGGGAGTGTTTGATGGGACAGTGTAGAGGGTGCTTTACTCTGTATCTAACCCGTGCTGTATCTGCCCTGGCAGTGTTTGATGGGACAGTGTAAAGGGAACTTTACTCTGTATCAAACCCGTGCTGTACCTGCCCTGGGAGTGTTTGATGGGACAGTGTAGAGGGAACTTTACTCTGTATCTAAACCATGCTGTACCTGCCCTGGGAGTGTTTGATGGGACAGTGTCGAGGGAGCTTTACTCTGTATCTAACCCGTGCTGTACCTGCCCTGAGAGTGTTTGATGGGACAGTGTAAAGGGAGCTTTACTCTGTATCTAACCTGTGCTGTACCTCCCCTGGGAGTGTTTGATGGGACAGTGTAGGGGGAACTTTACTCTGTATCTAACCCGTGCTGTACCTGCCCTGGGAATGTTTGACAGGACAGTGCAGAGGGTGCTTTACTTTGTATCTAACCCGTGCTGTATGTGAGCTGTGAGTGTTTGTTGGGACAGTATAGAGCGAGCTTTACTCTGTATCTAACCAGTGCTGTACCTGCCCTGGAGTGTTTGATGTGACAATGCAGAAGGAGCTTTACTCTGTATCTAACCCATGCTGTACCTGCCCCGTGAGTGTTTGCTGGGACAGTGTAGAGGGAGCTTTACTCTGTATCTAACCCGTGCTGTACCTGCCCTGGAGTGTTTGATGTGACAGTGCAGAGGGAGCTTTACTCTGTATCTTACCCATGCTGTACCTGCCCCGTGTGTGTTTGCTGGGACAGTGTAGAGGGAGCTTTACTCTGTATCGAACCCGTGCTGCACCTGCCCTGGGAGTGTTTGATGGGACAGTCTGGAGGGAGCTTTACTCTGTATCTAACCGATGCTGTACCTGTCCTGGGAGTGTTTGATGGGACAGTGTAGAGTGAGCTTTACTCTGTATCTAACCCGTGCTGTACCTGTCCTGGGAGTGTTTGATGGGCCAGTGTATTGGGAGTTTTACTCTGTATCTAACCTGTGCTGTACCTGCCCCGTGTGTGTTTGATGGGACAGTGTAGTGTGAGCTTTACTCTGTATCTAATCCGTGCTGTACCAGCCCTGGGAGTGTTTCATGGGACACTATAGAGCGAGCTTTACTCCGTATCTAACCCGTGCTGTGCCTGCCCTGGGAGTGTTTGATGGGACAGTGTAGAGGGAGCTTTACTCTGTAACTAACCCATGCTGAACCTGTCCTGGGAGTGTTTGATGGGCCAGTGTACAGGGAGCTTTACTCTGTATCTAATCTATGCTGTACCAGCCCTGGGAGTGTTTGATGGGATAGTGTCGATGGAGTTTTAATCTGTATCTAACCCGTGCTGTAGCTGCCCGGGGAGTGTTTGATGGGACAGTGTAGAGGGTCCTTTACTCTGTATTTAAACCGTGCTGTACCTGCCCTGGGAGCGTTTGATGAGACAGTGTAAAGGGAGCTTTACTCTGTATGTAACCCGCTCTGTACCTTCCCTGGGAGTGTTTGATGGGACAGTGTAGACGGAGCTTTACTCTGGAACTAACCCCTGCTGTACCTGCCCGAGGAGTGTTTGATGGGATAGTGCAGAAGGAGCTTTGCTCTGTATTTAACCCATGCTGTACCTGCCCTGGGAGTGTTTGATGGGACAGTGTAGACGGAGCTTTACTCTGTATCTAACCCGTGCTGTACCTGCCCTAGGAGTGTTTGATGGGACAGTATAGAGGCAGCTTTACTCTGTATCTAATCCGTGCTGTACCAGCCCTGGGAGTGTTTGATGGGATCGTGTCGATGGAGTTTTACTCTGTATCTAACCCGTGCTGTACCTGCCCTGGGAGTGCTTGATGGGACAGTGTAGAGGGAGCTTTACTCTGCATCGAACCTGTGCAGTACCTGCCCTGGGAGTTTTTGATGGGACATTGTAGAGGGAGCTTTACTCTGTATCTAACCCGTGCTGTACCTGCCCTGGGAGTGCTTGATGGGACAGTGTAGAGGGAGCTTTACTCTGTATCGAACCCGTGCTGTACATGCCCTGGGAGTGTTTGATGGGACAGTGTAGAGGGAGCTTTACTCTGTATCTAACCGTGCTGTACCTGCCCTGGGAGTGTTTGATGGGACAGTGTAGACGGAGCTTTACTCTGATCTACCCGTGCTGTACCTGCCCTGGGAGTGTTTGATGGGACAGTTGTAAAGGGAGCTTTACTCTGCATCTAATCCGTGCTTGTACCTGCCCTGGGAGTGTTTGATGGGACAGTGTAGAGTGAGCTTTACTCTGTATCTAACCCGTGCTGTACCTGTCCTGGGAGTGTTTGATGGGCCAGTGTACAGCGAGTTTTACTCTGTATCTACCCTGTGCTGTACCTGCCCTGGGAGTGTTTGATGAGATCGTGTCGATGGAGTTTTACTCTGTATCTAACACCTTACTGTACCTTCCCTGGGAATTTTTGGTGGGACAATGTAGAGGGAGCTTTACTCTGTATCTAACCCGTGCTGTACCTGTCCTGGGAGTGTTTGATGGGACAATGCAGAGGAAGCATTACTCTGCATATAACCTGTGCTGTACCTGCCCTGGGCGTTTTTGTTGGGATAGTGTAGAGGGAGCTTAACTCTGTATCTAAACCGTGCTGTACCTGCCCTAGGAGTGTTTGATGGGACACTGTCGAGGGAGCTTTACTCTGTATCTAACCCGTGCTGTACCTACCCGGGAAGTGTTTGGTGGGACAATGTAGAGGGAACTTTACTCTGTATCTAACCCGTGCTGTACCTGCCCTGGGAGTGTTTGCTGGGACAGTGTGGAGGGAGCTTTACTCTGTAACTAACCCCTGCTGTACCTGTCCTGGGAGTGTTTGATGGGCCAGTGTACAGGGAGCTTTTCTCTGTATCTAATCCGTGCTGTACCAGCCCTGGGAGGGTTTGATGGGATAGTGTCGATGGAGGTTTAATCTGTACGTAACCCGTGCTGTACCTGCCCTAGGAGTGTTTGATGGGACAGTGTAGAGCGAGCTTTACTCTGTATCTAACCCGTGCTGTACCTACCCTGGGACTGTTTGGTGGGACAATGTAGAGGGAACTTTAATGTGTATTTAAACCATGCTGTACGTGCCCTAGGAGTGTTTGATGGGACAATGGAGAGGGAGTTTTACTCTGTATCTAAGCCGTGCTGTACCTGCACTGGGAGTTTTTGATGGGATAGTGTAGAGCGAGCTTAACTCTCTATCTAACCCGTGCTGTACCTGCCCTGGGAGTGTTTGATGGGACAGTGTAGTGGAAGGTTTACTCTGTATCTAACCCGTGCTGTACCTACCCTGGGAGTGTTTGATGGGCCAGTGTACAGGGAGTTTTACTCTGTATCTAACCCCTGCTGTACCTGCTCTGGGAGTGTTTGATGGGACAGTGTAGAGGGAGCTTTACTCTATAACTAACCACTGCTGTACCTGCCCTGGGAGTGTTTGATGGGACATTGTGGAGGGAGCTTCACTTTGTATCTAACCCGTGCTGTATGTGCCCTGTGAGTGTTTGTTGGGACAGAAAAGAGCGAGCTTTACTCTGTATCTAACCAGTGCTGTACCTGCCCTGGAGTGTTTGATGTGACAGTGCAGAAGGAGCTTTACTCTGTATCTAACCCATGCTGTACCTGCCCCGTGAGTGTTTGCTGGGACAGTGTAGATGGAGCTTTACTCTGTATCTAACCCGTGCTGTACCTGCCCTGGAGTGTTTGCTGGGACAGTGTAGAGGGAGCTTTACGCTGTATCTAACCCGTGCTGTACCTGCCCTGGGAGTGCTTGATGGGACAGTGTAGAGTGAGCTTTACTCTGTATCTAATCCGTGCTGTACCTGCCCTGGGAGTGTTTGATGGGCCAGTGTACAGGGAGTTTATACTCCGTATCTAACCCCTGCTGTACCTGCCCTGGGAGTGTTTGATGGGACAGTGCAGAGGGAGCTTTACTCTGTAACTAACCACTGCTGTACCTGCCCTGGGAGTGTTTGATGGGCCAGTGTACAGGGAGTTTTACTCTGTATCTAACCCGTGCTGCACCTGCCCTGGGAGTGTTTGATGGGACAGTGTAGAGGGAGCTTTACTCTGTATCTAACCCGTGCTGTACCTGCCCTGGGAGTGTTTGATGGGCCAGTGTACAGGGAGTTTTACTCTGTATCTAACCTGTGCTGACCCTGCCCTGGGAGTGTTTGATGGGACAGTGTAGTGTGAGCTTTACTCTGTATCTAATCCGTGCTGTACCAGCCCTGGGAGTGTTTCATGGGAGAGTGTGGAGGGAGCTTTACTCTGTATCTCACCCGTGCTGTAGCTGCCCTGGGAGTGTTTGTTGGGACACTATAGAGCGAGCTTTACTCCGTATCTAACCCGTGCTGTGCCTGCCCTGGGAGTGTTTGATGGGACAGTGTAGAGGGAGCTTTACTCTGTATCGAACCCGTGCTGTCCCTGTCCTGGGAGTGTTTGATGGGACAGTGTGGAGGGAGCTTTACTCTGTATCTAATCTATGCTGTACCAGCCCTGGGAGTGTTTGATGGGATAGTGTCGATGGAGTTTTAATCTGTATCTAACCCGTGCTGGACCTGCCCTAGGAGTGTTTGATGGGATAGTATAGAGCGAGCTTTACTCTGTATCTAACCCGTGCTGTACCTACCCTGGGAGTGTTTGGTGGGACAATGTAGAGGGAGCTTTAATCTGTATCTAACCCGTGCTGTACGTGCACTAGGATTGTTTGATGGGATAATGTAGAGGGAGTTTTACTCTGTATCGAACCCGTGCTGTACCTGCCCTGGGAGTTTTTGATGGGATAGTGTAGAGGGAGCTTATCTCTCTATCTAACCCGTGCTGTACCTGCCCTGGGAGTTTTTGATGGGACAGTGTCGATGGAGTTTTACTCTGTATCTAACCCGTGCTGTATCTGCCCGGGGAGTGTTTGATGGGACAGTGTAGAGGGAGCTTTACTCTGTATCTAACCCGTGCTGTACCTGCCCTGGGAGTGTTTGATGGGACAGTGTAAAGGGAGCTTTAATCTGTATCTAAACCATGCTGTACGTGCCATAGGAGTGTTTGATGGGATAATGTAGAGGGAGTTTTACTCTGTATCTAACCCGTGCTGGACCTGCCCTGGGAGTGTTTGATGGGCCAGTTTACAGGGAGTTTTACTCTGTATCTAACCCCTGCTGTACCTGCCCTGGGAGTGTTTGATGGGACAGTGTCGAGATGGCTTTACTCTGCAACTAACCACTGCTGTACCTGCCCTGGGAGTGTTTGATGGGCCAGTGTACAGGGAGTTTTACTCTGTATCTAACCCGTGCTGCACCTGCCCTGGGAGTGTTTGATGGGACAGTGTAGAGGGAGCTTTACTCTGTATCTAACCCGTGCTGTACCCGCCCTAGGAGTGTTTGATGGGACAGTATAGAGCGAGCTTTACTCTGTATCTAACCCGTGCTGTACCTGCCCTGGGAGTGTTTGATGGGATAGTGTAAAGGGAGCTTTCCTCTGTATCTAACCAGTGCTGTACCTGCTCTAGGAGAGTTTGATGGGACAGTGTAGAGCGACCTTTACTCTGTATCTAACCCATGCTGTACCTGCTCTGGGAGAGTTTGATGGGACAATGTAGAGGGAGCTTTATTCTGTATCTAACCGATGCTGTATCTGTCCTGGGTGTGTTTGATGGGACAGTGTAGAGGGAGCTTTACTCTGTATCTAACCCGTGCTGTACCTGTCGTGGGAGTGTTTGATTGGACAGTGTAGAGGGAGCTTTCCTCTGTATCTAACCCATGCTGTACCTGCCCTGGGAGTGTTTGATGGGACAGTGTGGAGAGAGTTTACTCTGTATCTAACCCGTGCTGTACCTGCCCTGGGATTGTTTGATGGGACAGTGTAGAGGGAGCTTTACTCTGTATCTAACCCGTGCTGTACCTGCCCTGGGAGTGTTTGATGGGGCAGTGCAGAGGGAGCTTTACTCTGTATCTAATCCGTGCTGTCCCTTCCCTGGGAGTGTTTGATGGGACAGTGTAGAGGGAGCTTTACTCTGTATCTAACCCGTGCTGTACCTGCCCTGGGAGTGTTTGATGGGATAGTTTCGATGGAGTTTTGCTCTGTATCTGACCCGTGCTGTTACTGCCTGGGGAGTGTTTGATGGGATAGTGTAGAGGGAGCTTTACTCTGTATCTAATCCGTGCTGTACCTGCCCTAGGAGTGTTTGATGGGACAGTATAGAGCGAGCTTTAATCTGTATCTAAACCATGCTGTAGGTGGCATAGGAGTGTTTGATGGGATAATGTAGGGGGAGTTTTACTCTGTATCTAACCCGTGCTGGACCTGCCCTGGGAGTGTTTGATGGGCCAGTGTACAGGGAGTTTATACTCCGTATCTAACCCCTGCTGTACCTGCCCTGGGAGTGTTTGATGGGACAGTGTAGAGGGAGCTTTACTCTGTATCTAACCCGTGCTGCACCTGCCCTGGGAGTGTTTGATGGGACAGTGTAGAGGGAGCTTTACTCTGTATCTAACCCGTGCTGTACCTGCCCTGGGAGTGTTTGATGGGACAGTGCAGAGGGAGCTTTACTCTGTATCTAACCCGTGCTGTACCTGTCCTGGGACTGTGGAGAGGGATGTCAGGTCCAGGTACAGTTTCATTTTTACCATCACTTGCACCAAGTATCACACACTGGAGGTTTATATCAGGAGCTTCTGTGTGATGGTGAGGTGATCACTGGAGAATAAAGTGCAGAGACTGGTGGGTGGCTGCTCATTATCCTCGGTGTGATTTAATCCCCTTTCCCACTGAATACTGCGGACAGACAGGATCACCTTGGGAACGGAATGGTCATTGTGACATCACTTTCTAAACAAGAGCCCACAAGACAATGGGTTCTCAATAAATGTTAAAGGGATTCAACGGCAAATGGTATGTTGGCCTTCATAGCGAGAGGATTCGAGTACAGGAGCCAGGATGTCTTGCTGCAGTTGTACAGGGCCTTGGTGAGACCACACCTTGAGTATTGTGTGCAGTTTTGGTCGCCTTATCTGAGGAAGGATGTTCTTGCCATGGAGGGAGTGCAGTGAAGATTCACCAGACTGATACCTGGGATGGCAGGAATGACGTATGAGGAGAGATTGGGTCGATTGGGCTTGTATTCGATGGAGTTTAGAAGAATGAGAGGGGATCTCATTGAAACTTATAAAATTCTAACAGGACTAGACAGACTAGATGCAGGAAGGATGTTCCTGATGGCGGGGGAGTCCAGAACCAGGGGTCACAGTCTAAGGATAAGGGGTAAGCCATTTAGGACTGAGATGAGGAGGAATTTCTTCACCCAGAGAGTGGTGAACCTGTTGAATTCTCCACCACAGAAGGCAGTTGAGGCCAATTCATTAAATATATTCAAGAAGGAGTTAGATATATTTCTTAAGGCTAAAGGGATCAAGGGATATGGGGAGAAAGCAGGGACAGGGTACTGAATTTGGATGATCCGCCATGAAACATAGAAGATAGGAGCAGGAATAGGCCATTCGGCCCCTCTAGCCTGCTCCGCCAGTCAATGCGATCATGGCTGATCATCCAAATTCAGTACCCTGTCCCTGCTTTCTCCCCATATCACGGTGGGCATTAGGACCCTGTGGCCGCCCATCCGGCGGTGCTGTGAGGTCACGGTTCCAGGCTCTGTCTCACCCAATCAGTGGGTCCCGCCAAAGCTCAATAGAAAATACTGCAGCAAAAACAATCCTGAACATTCACAAACTGGGAGCAATCGGCACAGCACAACACAAGTGTGAATTAGTAAACTTTAACACACAGAGTCTGTCACTAATTAGTACAAAGTGCAGGGCACTATTGCTCACCTTCAGTCCTGTCCCTCAATCCCAGCTCATCTCTGGGGGATTGTTACAAGGTTCACCCCGTCCTTTCAACACCGATATTACCCACATAATCCCACATCAATTAGTCATTGCACACAGCTTCTGACAGTTATTAACAAGATTAGACCGATGCTTCAAACCAAAAAATGATTGCATCCTCCCACCCACTCAAATATAATGTCTTTATTTATATTAATTAATTTCTGTCTGTTTGTCTTTGTGTGTGTGGGAGTGAGTGCAGTAATAACTCAGACATAGTCTAGTAAACAGAGACCGGGCCGAGTGTAATACAAACAAAGACAGGGTCTAGTGTAATACAAACAGAGACAGGGTCTAGTGTAATATAAACAGAGACAGGGCCTAGTGTAATATAAACAGTGACAGGGTCTCGTGTAATATAAACAGAGACAGGGTCCAGTGTAATATAAACAGAGACAGGGCCCAGTGCAATATAAACAGAGACAGGGCCCAGTGCAATATAAACAGAGACAGGGCCCAGTGCAATATAAACAGAGACAGGGCCTAGTGTAATATAAACAGAGACAGGGTCTCGTGCAATATAAACAGAGACAGGGCCCAGTGCAATATAAACAGAGACAGGGCCCAGTGCAATATAAACAGAGACAGGGCCCAGTGCAATATAAACCGAGACAGGGCCCAGTGCAATATAAACCGAGACAGGGCCCAGTGCAATATAAACCGAGACAGGGCCCAGTGCAATATAAACCGAGACAGGGTCTCGTGTAATATAAACCGAGACAGGGTCTCGTGTAATATAAACCGAGACAGGGTCTAGTGTAATATAAACAGACAGGGTCTAGTGTAATATAAAGAGAGACAGGGTCCAGTGTAATATAAACAGAGACAGGGTCTAGTGTAATATAAACAGAGACAGGGCCTAGTGTGATATAAACAGAGACAGGGCCTAGTGTAATATAAACAGAGACAGGGTCTAGTGCCAGGATATCGGGTCAGGCCCACCATGTAAAATGAGTTTGACTCCCCTGCGGTTGTTCTCCTTCGAGCAGAGAATCCCAAGAGGAGATTTGAGAGAGGTGTTTAATATCACAAAGGGTTTCGATAGAGTAAATAAAGAGAAACTGTTTCCAGTGACTGAAGGGTCGATAACCAGAGGGCACTGATTGAAGGTTATTGGCAAAAGAACCAGAGGTGACACGAGGAAAAACCTTTTTACACAACGAGTGGTTAGGATCTGGAATGCACTGCCTGATAGGCTGGTGGATACAGATTCAATAGTAGCCTTCAAAAGGGAATTGGAGAAATACTTGAAGGAGAAAACATTGCAGGGGTTTGGGGAATGAGCAGGGGAGTGGGACTAACTGGATTGCTCTTCGAAAGAGCCGGCACAGACTCGATGGGCAGGATAGCCTCCTTCTGTGCGGTACTATTCGATGATTGTATGACAATCTCTTTCTATTTTAATATTTATGATGTTATTGTTGACAGCACATCCCACAGCTGGAATCTGAGCATCACCCACAGGAGTGTAGACTGATGTGAAACCATCTTTAACGGTCTACTGACTCCTGACGTAGCTGGAAAAGCTTTTGCTATTATTCCCACAATTGGGCACCATCAGCTTTTCCAAAGATCTCTGAGCTTCTCTAATGGCTGCTTTCGTCTCCCTCCATTGTGGGTGATATTTCTCCCTATTCTCCTGTAAACTGAATCCATCTTGATCTGAACTGGGTTCAATGTGAGACAGTTCGGGGAGTCAGGCATCATTCACCCCTAGACCTACACTGACAGGTTAAACCCCAGACAGCTCCTCAGTAAGGATTCCTCTGGTTCCTCACCATATATGTGTCAGGATACTGAAACCCAGCTTTCTCACAGTCCACTCCTGGAGGCCCCACTCCCTGAGCCTACAACCTTCAGCAGGGTCAGTGCTGGAGTTCCGCAGCGGGAGTGATCCCAGAGTAACTGTCGGGATCGCACCCCGTGGATGTTCTGGGTCGTGTATTTTTAGTTATCCTGTTGTCTAACACGCCCACATCAATAAAACAGGGAATTGCTGGAAACACGCTGCAGGTCCTTCTTTATCTGGAGATCAAATGTCTGTTGTATAATTGTACCAGCAGTTAACAGGCTCCTGTGAACTCATCCCTCTGCTATTTTAATGCAGACTTTAACCAATTTATTTTAAACGGGTTTATTTTAAATGAGCTAACACCTGCCTTAAAATGGTAGACTCAGGACTGTCACACACACATTAAATCTTCGTGGAATAATTACCAGTCATTTTGAGACTGGAAACTTAACCCTGCCGTTTCACTTTCAGTCAGGAACAGATCGCAGTTTGACACCAATCTCTGATTTGACAGCACGTTTCCAGCATTCACCGTTGTTCTTCCTGACTCTAAACACAGTTGTAAAGGAGCCTTCTGTTCTGTGCCCAGGAGCTCTGACCCATGGAAGAGAGCGGCTGGGACACATTCCTTACAGGCCTCAAGATTAACCTGCACGGGGACATTGCTGTCAGTGAAGAGAGACGAGAAAGACCAAAGTGCCGTTTGCCCCTCTCAGTGTGGCCCTGAAGGACTGTGTCCAGGCTGTAGTTCTGTTCCTGCCGTACGATCCTCTCCCCAGATTGTCCTTTCTGAGCTCCAGCCAGGTGATGCTAAACACTCAGGTGGGAACGACAAAAATCCACAACAATGTGTTCAAAGCAAAGCTGATTTATTTGACATATATCCAGAATATTAAACTCCAGCCCAGTTACAGGGGTTATTAACATCAGCAGAAATAAACCCCAACTGTCAGTGTGAACACGATTCAGTCCTGGATGTAATTAACAGCAGCAATAACAGCAGAATCCAACCTCTGCAGTCACTTGTGAACTCGCTGGTGTGACAGCAGGTTCGATGAATGAGTGAATCCCTTCCCACACTCAGAGCAGGTGAACGGCCTCTCCCCAGTGTGAACTCGCTGGTGTGTCAGCAGATCTGTTTTTCTTTTAAATCTCTTCTCACAGTCAGAACATTTAAAAGGTCTCTCATCAGTATGAACAAGTTGGTGTCTCAGCAGGTGGGATGACCGAGTGAATCCCTTCCCACACTCGGAGCAGGTGAACGGTCTCTCCCCAGTGTGAGTGCGCTGGTGTACAGTGAAGTCAGATGATTGGCTGAACCCAGTCCCACAGTGAGAGCACCTGAATGGTCTCTCGTCAGTGTGAACACGTTGATGGCGCGTCAGTTCCCCGGAACTTTTATAGCACTTCCCACAGTTCAAGCATTTAAAAGGTCTCTTGTCAGTGTGAACTCGCTGGTGTCTCAGCAGGGCGGATGAATTAGTGAATTGCTTCCCACACTCAGTGCAGGTGAACGGCCTCTCCTCGGTGTGACTGCGCTTGTGACTCGACAGGCTAGAGAATCGGCTGAAGCCTCGTCCACACAGAACACGTGTACGGTTTCTCCCCGCGGATGAATTAGTGAATTGCTTCCCACACTCAGTGCAGGTGAACGGCCTCTCCTCGGTGTGACTGCGCTTGTGACTCGACAGGCTAGAGAATCGGCTGAAGCCTCGTCCACACAGAACACGTGTACGGTTTCTCCCCGCTCTGAACGGTGCTTTCTGCTTCCATGCTCAAAGGTCCTGATGAATCGAGTGACTCTGTCAGATCTTGAAGTGATGTTTGGTTTGAGTTTCCCGTCTGCAAATCCTCCCCTTCTAACAGCCTGTAAAATGAATTTAAAACAGGAAAAAGGGAGGGTGAGAGAGAACCCACAAAAACACAAAGGCAGGTTGTAAAATTGAGCTGAATGAATCTGGAAATTTGTGGGGCCGGCACTAGAAAAAAGTGACCATGAAAGCTGCCGGATTGTCGTAAAAACCCAACTGGTTCACTAATGTCCTTCAGGGAAGGGAACCCGCCACCCGGTCTGGGCCTACACAAGACTCTGGCCTCTATGGGAGGAGAGAGAGCGAGGTGGGAGGGGGAGGGGTGAAGGAGAGTGATTTTATACATCTGTAACTCGACTAGAACTTTGACAGCACCTCCCAAACACGCGCCCTCCACCACCTAGAAGAACAAGGGCAGCAGGTGCATGGGAACACCATCACCTCCCAGTTCCCCTCCAAGTCACACACTATCCTGACTTGGGCATATATCGCCGTTCCTACTCGGTGTTGCCCCGGGCCCGGCGGCTCTGACTCGGGGCCTGAGACCTGCACTCGGTGTTGCTGAGGGTTCCAATCCTGGGACTGTACATGGGGATTCTAACCCAGGGACTGTACATGGGGATTCCAGCCCTGGGACTGTACATGGGGATTCTAATCCTGGGACTGTACATGGGGATTCCAACCCTGGGACTGTACATGGAGATTCCAACCCTGGGACTGTACATGGGGATTCCAACCCTGGGACTGTACATGGGGATTCCAACCCTGGGACTGTACATGGGGATTCCAGCCCTGGAACTGTACACGGGGATTCTAACCCTGGGACTGTACATGGGGATTCCAACCCTGGGACTGTACATGGAGATTCCAACCCTGGGACTGTACATGGGGATTCTAACCCTGGGACTGTACATGGGGATTCTAACCCTGGGACTGTACATGGGGATTCTAACCCTGGGACTGTACATGGGGAATCTAACCCTGGGACTGTACATGGGGATTCCAACCCTGGGACTGTACATGGGGATTCCAACCCTGGGATTGTACATGGGGATTCCAACCCTGGGATTGTACATGGGGATTCCAACCCTGGGACTGTACATGGAGATTCAAACCCTGGGACTGTACATGGGGATTCCAACCCTGGGACTGTACATGGGGATTCTAACCCTGAGACTGTACATGGGGATTCCAACCCTGGGACTGTACATGGGGATTCTAACCCTGGGACTGTACATGAGGATTCTAACCCTGGGACTGTACATGGGGATTCTAACCCTGGGACTGTACATGGGGATTCTAACCCTGGGACTGTACATGGGGATTCTAACCCTGGGACTGTACATGGGGATTCTAACCCTGGGACTGTACATGGGGATTCTAACCCTGGCACTGTACATGAGGATTCTAACCCTGGGACTGTACATGGGGATTCTAACCCAGGGACTGTACATGGGGATTCCAGCCCTGGGACTGTACATGGGGATTCTAACCCTGGGACTGTCCATGGGGATTCTAACCCTGGGACTGTACATGGGGATTCTAACCCTGGGACTGTACATGGGGATTCTAACCCTGGGACTGTACATGGGGATTCCAGCCCTGGGACTGTACAAGGGGAGCCCAGCTCTCGTGTTCTTCTGTTACAATTGTGTGGGATGTTAACCGTATGCTCTGCTTTTACCAGCGCCGTCAGGAGAGATGGTGAGAAATTCGAAGTGTGGAGAGTCTGAATCAAATAACTGAGTCAACGTTTTACTCGCCCGGGCACTAGGACCCGGTTGGGAACAGACACTGAAGCCCCGCCCACTCTTTGTTGCTCACAAGATGTCCGCGCATGCGCTTTGCTACTCACTGAATCAAGATGGCGGCCGTTAGTCTGAGCCTGTGACCGGGAGAAGCCCCGAAGCTGCAAACGCGGGAGCTTCAGATTATTATTCGGTGTTTGCGGCCTGCACTAGTTGTTTATGAAGCCTCCCCGCCCACTTTCCGGTCCATTAGTCCGCTCCGTCCTGTCGCTTCTCACGGATTAATCAGGAACTGATTCACAGGCAACATCCTCTGAGATGACACGCACCGCGCATGCCCAAACCAGGCGGGTCCCGCGCCTGCGCACTGGGCTCCTGTAGTCCGGGTTCGGCTCATTCTCCCCCGCGGGGAATGCTGGGTAGAAGACCCGCCATTGAAAGGCAGCATTAGTGAATTGAACGCAATTTACTGGGTCTGCATTGAGCACTGAATCATGTTCATTCCAGCAGTTAGAATGTGTTTCTGCTGATCTTAATAACCCTATATCTGGGCTGGAGATTGATATTTTGTATAAATATTGAATAAATCAGCTTTGTATAAATACAGTGGGTCGAATATTTGATTTCTCCATGATAAGAGGAGACTAATTGATGTTCTGTTACCGAATGTTCCATTTTTTGGGCCCTTTTCTTACTCTAACTTATATCACTTCTCACCTAGTTTTCCTTCTACCACATCAAACCCAAGGCTGGTTCTGTTTGAGTCCATGGCTTGTGAGTGTAATAGACTGAACTGGAGTGTCTCACTGTACACTCATCTGAAGTTCCTTTGAACCACCCTTTTATAGAACTATCTTGCATAAGATTTGAAATCTGTTACTTGCTGTATCAGTTAACCCTTTTTGGATCCGATTTGGTAAAAACACCTCCACATATATTGCATGTGATCGCCTTTGAAATGTTCTGATCTTTGTAATTGTCATTGCTGATTTTGATGCGCTCTTTGATTTAATCTCTTGTTATCAACATACCTTGCACTATTTCTTTAATCGAGATAATTGTTTCAATACTTCCTTAATCACGTCTTTAGCTCCTCCATTGATGCCTGTCAATAATCCTTGGTTAGGGTTTAGGGGTTGGCGTTAGGGGTTCGGGTTAGGATGTTAGGCTTATGAGACGGTGATTAGGGATAGAAACCACTATTGACAACGCCAGTGTCACTGGACATGTTCTCTTTCATTTCATGGTGTTATAAGCTTATGCAGATGAGTCAGAAAACAGCCTCATGAATTGTTCATTCAAGGAACCTTCTTTCTAGCCCAAGCCTGATTTCCTCTCTTCTTTCACATCTCTACATTTGCCACAGAAAAAGACATCAGGGTCATTAGACTTTGGGACAAGAACAGGCAGATCCAGGTGTTGTGCTGGTTACATCTAATCATCGGCCTGCCTGAAAGGGGTTCTGACAACCTGTCACCAGGCCCCAGCATTAACCATCTGATTCCACCGTCATATCTTCATCCATTACCCACCCTCACGAGAGCTGGTTTCACCATCATGACCATTCCCCATACTGAGGCTCTCTGATTCCCATTTATAGACTCAGTTTAAGTGGTCCCTGGATTTGGTGTCTCAATGTAAGTGGTCCCTGGATTTGTTGTCTCAATGTAAGTGATCCCGACACAGAGCAGGTTCCTACATGTTGCAGCCCATCCCGCGGGGCCCGCTGGATCAGGATATGAAGAGACCACGCGCTGTTCCTCCTCCCACTGCCTGGGGGAATGGGCGAGATATTTAAAGGGACAGGGACTCCCCTTTCCCTGTCTATTTATAGTTAAAGGGACAGACCCATTTATCTTGGAGTGTCGACGGACTTCACGAACAGAGCTCCCATTAACAGTCGCTCCCTTCTGTACTGTGCATTGATTGTAAACCTGTCTATTTCAGTAACTTACATTACATAGGATTACAAGATTATACAATATAGGGTCAGGATATAAAGAAACTGCGCGCTGTTCCTCCTTCCACTGCCTGGGGGAATGGGCCAGATATTTAAAGGGACAGGGACTCCCCTTTCTCTGCCTATTTATAGTTAAAGCGAGACAGACCAGTTTAACTTGGCGTGTCGGAGGACTCGACTAACAGAGCTCCTATTAATGGGTTTGGATTAGGGGTTAGGGATAGAAACAACTATTGACAACACCAGTTTCACGAGATGCAGCCTTTTTCATTTGAAGTCACTGTGTAAGTGGTCCCTGGATTTGGTGTCTCAGTATAAGTGGTCCCTGGATTTGGTGTCTCAGTGTAAGTAGTCTGCACATAAAGCAGTTTCCTGAGGCCCCCACCCACCCACCGACAAAGCGGGTTCCCGCTGGGTCAGGATATAAAGAGACCGCGCGCTGCTCCTCCTCCCACTGTCTGGGGGAATGGGCCAGATATTTAAAGGGACAGGGACTCCCCTTTCTCTGCATATTTATCTTTAAAGGGACAGACCCGTTTATCTTGGAGTGTCGGCGGACTTCACTAACAGAGCTCCCATTAACAGTCGCTCCCTTCTGTACTGTGCAGTGATTGTAAACCTGTCTGTTTCAGTGACTTGAGCCTTTCTAAAATGTCTCACTGTTTTTGACGATCCATTTGACTTGCTTGGTTAATATTGAGACTTCAGAATTTTGCAATGTTGGAGTGACATTTCTTTCAAAATATTCTGTTCTAACCCTCCACACACCCCTCCCCCCACCCCAACGCCACTTTAGAACACACTGCACTACTGACTAGGATGGTCCCATGTTCAATCCTTGATCAGACCACTCACCATTTCTCCTCCATTTACAGACGCTCCCTGACCACTCACCTTTTCTCCTCCATTTACAAACGCTCCCTGACCACTCACCATTTCTCCTCCATTTACGGACGCTCCCTGACCACTCTCCATTTCTCCTTCATTTACAGACGCTCCCTGACCACTCACCTTTTCTCCTCCATTTACAGACGCTCCCTGACCACTCACCATTTCTCCTTCATTTACAGACGCTCCCTGACCACTCACCTTTTCTCCTCCATTTGCAGACGCTCCCTGACCACTCACCTTTTCTCCTCCATTTACAGACGCTCCCTGATTCACTTCCTCCCTGTCCCGGAGTTTGCCGCGGGGCCGCTTTGTGGACTTTCTGTTGTTTGCTCCACACCACAGATGGAACCCTATGGGGTGGAGCAAAGATTGCAACATTTGGCAGTGAAATGGATTCACTCAGGACAGACAGCAGGGATTATTTCAGGAAATAACACAGTGTAGTGAGAAAGGAAATGCAGTGGATGTTGTGGAGATGGATTGTCAAAAGGTGTTTGATAAGGTGCCGGACAGGAGGCTTGTTGATCAAATGAAGGCTGACGGTATTAAAGGGAGTGGGGCAGCGTGGATCGGAAGTTGGGTAAAGGGCAGAAAACAGAGAGTAGTGGGTAATGGATGTTCTTCAGACTGGAGGGATGTAAACAGTGGTGTCCCCCAGGGTCAGTGTTGGGACCACTGCTCTTCTCAATATAGAGAAATGATCTGGGCTTGGGTATGTGGGGCACAAGATCAAAATCTCCAGATGAGACCAAAATAGGGACCCTGGCCAACTGTGAAGAGGACTGTAAGTGACTTCAGTGTGAATACACAGGTTAGTAAATGGGGCAGGGAGATGTCAGCTGAAATTTAACACAGAGAAATGTGAGGTGATGCATTTTGGGAGGATGAAAATGGTAGGAAATCTACATTAAATGGTAAAAGTTTAAAAGGAGTGGAGGAGCAGAACAGTAAAGAGGTGTGGTTTACAAGGACACTTTCCCTGGTTCCCTTTTCTTCAGTAATATTCTCATTATCCCTAAACTACCCAACTTCACAATTATATGTATAAACATCACACATTATAATCTGATCTATTCTATTACTCACTCTGGTTTAAGCTTATATTGTGGTTAATAACAGACAAACCCAGTTCTTTCTCCTGATCTGATTAGAGTTTCACCCGAGCGGAATTTGTGGAATGGAATGTCTTATCAGTGTTGCCATGGCGACCTGTCTGCAGTGAAAGGCCTGTTTGAGTTTCTAACTCAGACTAAACTTCTCTCTCCCATAATAACCATTATATCAGACATTTATGTTAATGAATTTTAGCCATGTTCTGTTAATATCACTAAAAACAACAAGGGGTTCAGATACACAAACCTTTAAAAGTGGGAGGAACAAGCTGATCAAGTGTTTAAAAAGCACATGGGATCTTAGATTTTATAAATAGGGGTGTAGAGTACAAAAGGGCAGATACAGCACGGGTTAGATACACAGTAAAGCTCCCTCTACACTGTCCCATCAAACACTCCCAGGGCAGGTACAGTACGGATTAGATACAGAGTAAAGCTCCCTCCACACTGTCCCATCAAACACTCCCAGGGCAGGTACAGCACGAGTTAGATACGGAGTAAACTCTCTCTACACTGTCCCATCAAACACTCCCAGGACAGGTCCAGCACGAGTTAGATACAGAGTAAAGCTCCCTCGACACCATCCCATCAAACATTCCCAGGGCAGGTACAGCACGGGTTAGATACAGAGTAAAGCTCGCTCTATACTGTCCCATCAAACACTCCTAGGGCAGGTACAGCAAGGGTTAGATACAGAGTAAAGCTCCCTCCACACTGTCCCATCAAACAATCCCAGGGCAGGTACAGCACGGGTTAGATACAGATTAAAACTCCATTGACACTATCCCATCAAACACTCCCAGGGCTGGTACAGCACAGATTAGATACAGAGTAAAACTCCCTGTACACTGTCCCATCAAACACTCCCAGGGCAGGTACAGCACGGATTAGAAACAGAGTAAAGCTCCCTCTACACTGTCCCATCAAACACCCCCACGACAGGTACAGCACGGGTTAGATACAGAGTAAAGCTCCCTCTACATTGTCCCATCAAACACTCCCACGACAGGTACAGCACGGGTTAGATACAGAGTAAAGTTCCCTCCACATTGTCCCATCAAACATTCCCAGGGCAGGTTCAGCACGGGTGAGATACGGAGTAAAGCTCCCTCCACATTGTCCCATCAAACATTCCCAGGGCAGGTTCAGCACGGGTTAGATACGGAGTAAAGCTCGCTCGAAACTGTCCCAACAAACACTCCCACGGCAGGTACAGCACGGGTTAGCTACAGAGTAAAGCTCCCTATACACTGTCCCATCAAACACTCCCAGGGCAGGTACAGTACAGGTTAGATACAGAGTAAAGCTCCCTCTACACTGTCCCATCAAACACTCCCAGGGCAGGGACAGCACGGATTAGATACAGAGTAAAGCTCCCTCTGCACTGCCCCATCAAACACTCCCAGGGCAGGTACAGCACGGGTTAGATACAGAGTAAAGCTCCCTCTACACTGTCCCAAAAAACACTCCCAGGGCAGGTACAGCACGGGTTAGATACAGAGTAAAGTTCCCTCTATACTGTCCCATCAAACACTGCCAGGACAGGTACAGCACGGGTTAGATACGGAGTAAAGCTCGCTCTATACTGTCCCAACAAACATACACAGGGCGGGTACAGCACGGGTGAGATACAAAGTAAAGCTCCCTCTACACTGTCCCATCAAACACTCCCATGGCAGGTCCAGCACGAGTTAGATACAGAGTAAAGCTCGCTCGATACTGTCCCATCAAACACTCCCATGGCAGGTCCAGCACGCGTTAGATACAGAGTAAAGCTCCATCGACACGATCCCATCAAACACTCCCAGGGCAGGTACAGCACGGGTTAGATACAGAGTAAAGCACCCTCTGCACTGTCCTGCCAAACATTCCCAGGGCAGGTACAGCACGGGTTAGATACAGAGTAAAGCTCGCTCGATACTGTCCCATCAAACACTCCTAGGGCAGGTACAGCACGGGTTAGATACAGAGTAAAGCTCCCTCCACAATGTCCCATCAAATACAACCAGGGCAGGTACAGCACAGGTTAGATACAGAGTAAAACTCCATCGACACGATCCCATCAAACACTCCCAGGGCTTGTGCAGCACGGATTAGATACAGAGTAAAGCTCCCTCTACACTGTCCCATCAAACACCCCCAGGGCAGGTGCAGCACGGGTTAGATACAGAGTAAAACTCCCTGTACACTGGCCCATCAAACACTCCCAGGGCAGGTACAGCAGTGGTTCGTTACAGAGTAAAGCTCCCTCTACACTGTCCCATCAAACACTCCCAGGGCAGGTACAGCACGGGTTAGATACAGAGTAAAGCTCCCTCTACATTATCCCATCAAACACTCCCAGGGCAGGTACAGCACGGGTTAGATACAGAGTAAAGCTCCCTCTACACTGTCCCATCAAACACTCCAGGGCAGGTACAGCACGGGTTAGATACAGAGTAAAGCTCCCTCTACACTGTCCCATCAAACACTCCCAGGGCAGGTACAGCACGGGTTAGATACAGAGTAAAGCTCCCTCTACACTGTCCCATCAAACACTCCCAGGGCAGGTACAGCACGGGTTAGATACAGAGTAAAGCTCCCTCTACACTGTCCCATCAAACACTCCCAGGGCAGGTACAGCACGGGTTAGATACAGAGTAAAGCTCCCTCTGAACTGTCCCATCAAACACTCCCAGGGACAGGTACAGCACGGGTTAGATACAGAGTAAAGCTCCCTCTACACTGTCCCATCAAACACTCCCAGGGCTGGTACAGCACAGATTAGATACAGAGTAAAGCTCCCTCTACACTGTCCCATCAAACACCCACAGGGCAGGTACAGCACGGGTTAGATACAGAGTAAAGTTCCCTCTGTACTGTCCCATCAAACACTGCCAGGGCAGGTACAGCACGGGTTAGATACAGAGTAAAGCTCCCTCTACACTGTCCCATCAAACAATCCTGGGCAGGTACAGCACGGGTTAGATACAGAGTAAAGCTCCCTCTGCACTGCCCCATCAAACACTCCCAGGGCAGGTACAGCACGGGTTAGATACAGAGTAAAGCTCCCTCTACACTGTCCCATCAAACACTCCCAGGGCAGGTACAGCACGGGTTAGATACAGAGTAAAGTTCCCTCTATACTGTCCCATCAAACACTGCCAGGACAGTTACAGCACGGGTTAGATACAGAGTAAAGCTCCCTCTACACTGTCCCATCAAACACTCCCAGGGCAGGTACAGCACGGGTTAGATACAGAGGAAAGCTCCCTTTACACGATCCCATCAAACAGTCCCAGGGCAGGTACAGCACGGGTTAGATACGGAGTAAAGCTCGCTCTATACTGTCCCAACAAACATTCACAGGGCAGGTACAGCACGGGTGAGATACAAAGTAAAGCTCCCTCTACACTGTCCCATCAAACACTCCCAAGGCAGGTACAGCACGAGTTAGATACGGAGTAAAGCTCGGTCTATACTGTCCCATCAAACACTCCCAGGGCAGGTCCAGCACGAGTTAGATACAGAGTAAAGCTCCATCGACACGATCCCATCAAACACTCCCAGGGCAGGTACAGCACGGGTTAGATACAGAGTAAAGCACCCTCTGCACTGTCCTGCCAAACATTCCCAGGGCAGGTACAGCACGGGTTAGATACAGAGTATAGCTCGCTCGATACTGTCCCATCAAACACTCCCAGGGCAGGTACAGCACAGGTTAGATACAGAGTAAAACTCCATCGACACGATCCCATCAAACATTCCCAGGGCAGGTACAGCACGGGTTAGATACAGAGTAAAGCTCGCTCTATACTGTCCCATCAAACACTCCTAGGGCAGGTACAGCACGGGTTAGATACAGAGTAAAGCTCCCTCTGCACAGTCCCATCAAACACTCCCAGGGCAGGTACAGCACGGGTTAGATACAGAGTAAAGCTCCCTCTGCACTGTCCCATCAAACAGTCCCAGGGCAGGTACAGCACGGGTTAGATACAGAGTAAAACTCCCTGTACACTGGCCCATCCAACACTCCCAGGACAGGTACAGCATCGGTTAGATACAGATTAAAGCTCCCTTTACACTGTCCCATCAAACACTCCCAGGGCAGGTACAGCACGGGTTAGAAACATAGAATAACTCGCTCCACACTGTCCATCAAACTCTCATAGGGCAGGTACAGCACGGGTTAGATACAGAGTAAAACTCCCTGTACACTGGCCCATCCAACACTCCCAGGGCAGGTACAGCATGGTTTAGATACAGAGTAAAGCTCCCTCTACACTGTCCCATCAAACACTCCCAGGGCAGGTACAGCACGGGTTAGATACAGAGTAAAGCTCCCTCTACACTGTCCCATCAAACACTCCCAGGGCAGGTACAGCACGGGTTAGATACAGAGTAAAACTCCATCGACACTGTCCCATCAAACACTCCCAGGGCAGGTACAGCACGGGTTAGATACAGAGTAAAGCTCCATCGAAATTGTCCCATCAAACACTCCCAGGGAAGGTACAGCACGGGTTAGATACAGAGTAAAGCTCCCTCTATACTGTCCCATCAAACACTCCTAGGGCAGGTACAGCACGGGTTAGATACAGAGTAAAGCTCCCTCTACATTGTCCCATCAAACACTCCCAGGGCAGGTACAGCACGGGTTAGATACAGAGTAAAGCTCCCTCGACACTGTCCCATCAAACACTCCCAGGGCAGGTACAGCACGGGTTAGATACAGAGTAAAGCTCCCTGTACACTGTCCCAGCAAACACTCACGGGGCAGGTCCAGCACGGGTTCGATACAGAGTAAAGCACCCTCTGCACTGTCCTGTCAAACATTCCCAGGGCAGGTACAGCACGGATTAGATACAGAGTAAAGCTCCCTGTACACTGGCCCATCAAACACTCCCAGGACAGGTTCAGCATGGGTTAGTTACAGAGTAAAGCTCCCTCTACACTGTCCCATCAAACACTCCCAGGGCAGGCACAGCACGGGTTAGATACGGAGTAAAGCTCGCTCTATTGTGTCCCAACAAACACTCCCAGGGCAGCTACAGCACGGGTCAGATACAGAGTAAAGCTCCCTCCACACTCTCCCATGAAACACTCCCAGGGCTGGTACAGCACGGATTAGATACAGAGTAAAGCTCACACTACACTGTCCCATCAAACACTCACAGGGCAGGTACAGCACGGGTCAGATACAGAGTAAAGCTCCCTCGACACTGTCCCATCAATCACTCCCAGGGCAGGTACAGCACAGGTTAGATACAGCGTAAAGCTTCCTCTACACTGTCCCATCAAACACTCCCAGGGCAGGTGCAGCACAGGTTAGATACAGAGTAAAGCTCCCTCCACACTGTCCCATCAAAATCTCCCAGGGCAAGGACAGCACGGGTTAGATACAGAGTAAAACTCCCTCTACACTGTCCCATCAAACACTCCCAGGGCAGGTACGGCACAGGTTACAGACAGAGTGAAGCTCCCTCTACACTGTCCCATCAAACACTCCGAGAGTAGGTGCAGCACGGGTTAGATACAGAGTAAAGCTCCCTCAACACTGTCCCATCAAACACTCCCAGGGCAGGCACAGCACGGGTTAAATACATAGTAAAGCTCCCTCTGCACTGTCCCATCAAAAACTCCCAGGGCAGGTACAGCACGGGTTAGATGCAGAGTAAAGCTCCCTCTACATTGTCCCATCAAACATTCCCAGGGCAGGTACAGCACGGGGTTAGATACAGAGTAAAGCTCCCTCTAGACTGTCCCAACAAACATTCCTAGGGCAGGTACAGCACGGGTTCGCTACAGAGTTAAGCTCCCTCTACACTGTCCCATCAAACTCTCCCAGGGCAGGTGCATCACTGGTTAGATACAAAGTAAAGCTCCTTCTACATTTTCCCATCAAACACTCCCTGGGCAGGTACAGCACGGATTAGATACAGAGTAAAGCTCCCTCTACACTGTCCCATCAAACACTCCAAGGGCAGGAACAGCACGGGTGAGACAGAGAGTAAAGCCCCCTCTACACTGTCCCATCAAAGACTCCCAGGACAGGTGCAGCACGGGTTAGATGCAGAGTGAAGCTCCCTCTGCACTGTCCCATCAAACACTCCCAGGGCAGGTACAGCACAGGTTAGATACAGAGTAAAGCTCCCTTTACACTATCCCGTCAAACACTCACAGAGCAGGTACAGCACGGGTTAAATACAGAGTAAAGCTCCCTCTACACTGTCCCATCAAACACTCCAGGGCAGGTACAGCACGGGTTAAATACAGAGTAAAGCTCCCACTACACTGTCCCATCAAACACTCCCAGGGCAGGTACAGCACGGGTTAAATACAGAGTAAAGCTCCCTCTGCACTGACCCATCAAACACTCCTGGGGCAGGTACAGCACGGGTTAGATACATAGTAAAACTCGCTCCATACTGTCCCATCAAACTCTCCCAGGGCAGGTGCAGCACGGGTTAGATACAGAGTAAAGCTCGCTCGACACTGTCCCATCAAACTCTCCCAGGGCAGGTGCAGCACGGGTTAGATACAGAGTAAAGCTCGCTCGACACTGTCCCATCAAACTCTCCCAGGGCAGGTGCATCACGGGTTAGATACAGAGTAAAGCTCCTTCTACATTTTCCCATCAAACACTCCCTGGGTAGGTCCAGCACGGGTTAGATACAGAGTAAAGCTCCTTCTACACAGTCCCATCAAAATCTCCCAGGGCAGGTACAGCACGGGTTAGATACAGAGTAAAGCTCCCTCTACACTGTCCCATCAAACACTCCCAGGGCAGGTACAGCACGGGTTAGATACAGAGTAAAGCTCCCTCTACACTGTCCCATCAAACACTCCCAGGGCAGGTACAGCACGGGTTAGATACAGAGTAAAGCTCCCTCTACACTGTCCCATCAAACACTCCCAGGGCAGCTACAGCACGGGTTAGATACAGAGTAAAGCTCCCTCAACACAGTCCCATCAAACATTCCCAGGGCAGGGACAGCACGGGGTTAGATACAGAGTAAAGCTCCCTCTACACGGTCCCATCAAACACTCCCAGGGTAGGTACAGCACGGGTTAGATACAGAGTAAAGCTCGCTCTACACTGTCCCATCAAAAACTCCTTGGACAGTTACAGCATGGGTTAGATTGAGAGTAAAGCTCCCTCTACACTGTCCCATTAAACACTCCCAGGGCAGCTACAGCACGGGTTAGATACATAGTAAAACTCCCTCTACACTGTCCCATCAAACACTCCAAGGGCAGGTACAGCACAGGTTAGATACAGAGTAAAGCTCCCTTTACACTATCCCGTCAAACACTCACAGGGCAGGTACAGCACGGGTTAAATACAGAGTAAAGCTACCTCTACACTGTTCCATCATACACTCCCAGGGCAGGTACAGCACGGGTTAAATACAGAGTAAGGCTCGCTCTACACTGTCCCATCAAACACGACCAGGGCAGTTACAGCACGGCTTAAATACAGAGCAAAGCCCCCTCTACACAGTCCCATCAAACACTCCCAGGGCAGGTACAGCACAGGTTACAGACAAAGTCAAGCTCCCTCCACACTGTCCCATTAAACACTCCCAGGGCAGGTACAGCACGGGTTAGAAACATAGAATAACTCGCTCCACACTGTCCATCAAACTCTCATAGGGCAGGTACAGCACGGGTTAGATACAGAGTAAAGCTCCCTCTGCACTGTCCCATCAAACACTCCCAGGGCAGGCACAGCACGGGTTAAATACAGAGTAAAGCTCCCTCTGCACTGTCCCATCAAACACTCCCGGGGAAGGTACAATACGGGGTTAGATGCAGAGTAAAGCTCCCTCTACACTGTCCCATCAAACAATACCAGGGTCAGTACAGCACGGGTTAGATACAGAGTAAAGCTCCCTCTACACTGTCCCATCAAACACTCCCAGGGAAGGTACAGCACAGGTTACAGACAGAGTGAAGCTCCCTCTACACTGTCCCATCAAACACTCCCAGGGCAGGTACAGCACGGGTTAGATACATAGTAAAACTCGCTCGATACTGTCCCATCAAACACTCCCAGGGCAGGCACAGCACGGGGTTATTTACAGAGTAAAGCTCGCTCTATACTGTCCCATCAAACACTCCCACGGCAGGTACAGCACGGGTTAGATACAGAGTAAAGCTCCCTCTACACTGTCCCATCAAACTCTCCCAGGGCAGGAACAACACGGGTTAGATACAGAGTAAAACTCCCTCTACACTGTCCCATCAAACACTCCCAGGGCAGGTACAGCACGGGTTAGATACAGAGTAAAGCTCCCTCAACACTGTCCCATCAAACACTCCCAGGGCAGGTACAGCACGGGTTAGATACAGAGTAAAGCTCCCTCTGTACTGTCCCATCAAAAACTCCCAGGGCAGGTACAGCACGGGTTAGATGCAGAGTAAAGCTCCCTCTACATTGTCCCACCAACCACTCCCAGGGTAGGTACAGCACGGGTTAGATACAGAGTAAAGCTCGCACTATACTGTCCCATCAAAAACTCCCAGGGCAGGTACAGCACGGGTTAGCTACAGAGTAAAGCTCCCTCTACATTGTCCCACCAAACACTCCCAGGGCAGGTACAGCACGGGTTAGATAAAGAGTAAAGCTCCTTCTACACAGTCCCATCAAAATCTCCCAGGGCAGGTACAGCACGGGTTAGATACAGAGTAAAGCTCCCTCTACACTGTCCCATCAAACACTCCCAGGGCAGGTACAGCACGGGTTAGATACAGAGTTAATCTCCTTCTACACTGTCCCATCAAACACTCCCAGGGCAGCTACAGCACGGGTTAGATACAGAGTAAAGCTCCCTCAACACAGTCCCATCAAACATTCCCAGGGCAGGTACAGCACGGGTTAGATACAGAGTAAAACTCCCTCTCCACTGTCCCATCAAACACTCCAAGGGCAGGTACAGCACAGGTTAGATACAGAGTAAAGCTCCCTTTACACTATCCCGTCAAACACTCACAGGGCAGGTGCAGCACGGGTTAAATACAGAGTAAAGCTCCCTCTGCACTGACCCATCAAACACTCCTAGGGCAGGTACAGCACGGGTTCGATACAGAGTAAAGCTCCCGCTACACTGACCCATCAAACACTCCAGGGCAGGTACAGCACGAGGTTAGAGTACAGAGTAAAGCTCCCTTACACTGTCCCATCAAACTCTCCAGGGCAGATAAACACGGGTTAGAAACAGAGTAAAGCTCCTTCTGCACTGTCCCATCAAACACAACCAGGGTAGGTACAGCACGGTTAGATACAGAGTAAAGCTCCCTCTACACTGTCCCATCAAACACTCCCAGGGCAGGTACAGCACGGGTTAGATACAGAGTAAAGCTCCCTCTACACTGTCCCATCAAACACTCCCAGGGCAGGTACAGCACGGGTTAGATACAGAGTAAAGCTCCCTCTACACTGTCCCATCAAACACTCCCAGGGCAGGTACAGCACGGGTTAGATACAGAGTAAAGCTCCCTCTACACTGTCCCATCAAACACTCCCAGGGCAGGTACAGCACGGTTAGATACAGAGTAAAGCTCCCTCTACACTGTCCCATCAAACACTCCCAGGGCAGGTACAGCACGGGTTAGATACAGAGTAAAGCTCCCTCTACACTGTCCCATCAAACACTCCCAGGGCAGGTACAGCACGGGTTAGATACAGAGTAAGCTCCCTCTACACTGTCCCATCAAACACTCCCAGGGCAGGTACAGCACGGGTTAGATACAGAGTAAAGCTCCCTCTACACTGTCCCATCATACACTACCAGGGTCAGTACAGCACGGGTTAGATACAGAGTAAAGCTCCCTCTACACTGTCCCATCAAACACTCCCAGGGAAGGTACAGCACGGGTTACAGACAGAGTGAAAGCTCCCTCTACACTGTCCCATCAAACACTCCCCAGGGCAGGCTGCAGCACGGGTTAGATACAGAGTAAAGCTCGCCTCGATACTGTCCCATCAAACACTCCCAGGGCAGGCACAGCACGGGTTACTTACAGAGTAAAGCTCGCTCTATACTGTCCCATCAAAACACTCCCAGGGCAGGTACAGCACGGGTTAGATACAGAGTAAAGCTCCCTCTACATTGTCCCATCAAACACTCCCAGGGCAGGATACAGCACGGGTTAGATACAGAGTAAAGCTCGCTCTATACTGTCCCATCAAACACTCCCAGGGCAGGTACAGCACGGGTTAGATACAGAGTAAAGCTCCCTCTACATTGTCCCACCAAACACTCCCAGGGCAGCTACAGCACGGGTTAGATACAGAGTAAAGCTCCCTCTGTACTGTCCCATCAAAAACTCCCAGGGCAGGTACAGCACGGGTTAGATAAAGAGTAAAGCTCCTTCTACACAGTCCCATCAAAATCTCCCAGGGCAGGTACAGCACGGGTTAGATACAGAGTAAAGCTCCCTCTACACTGTCCCATCAAACACTCCCAGGGCAGGTACAGCACGGGTTAGATACAGAGTTAATCTCCTTCTACACTGTCCCATCAAACACTCCCAGGGCCAGCTACAGCACGGGTTAGATACAGAGTAAAGCTCCCTCAACACAGTCCCATCAAACATTCCCAGGGCAGGGACAGCACGGGGTTAGATACAGAGTAAAGCTCCCTCTACACGGTCCCATCAAACATTCCCAGGGTTGTTACAGCACGGGTTAGATACAGAGTAAAGCTCGCTCTGTACTGTCCCAACAAACACTCCCAGGGTAGGTACAGCATGGGTTAGATACAGAGTAAAGCTCGCTCGATACTGTCCCATCAAAAACTCCCAGGGCAGGTACAGCACGGGTTAGATACAGAGTAAAGCTCGCTCTGTACTGTCCCATCTAAACACTCCCAGGGCAGCTACAGCACGGGTTAGATACATAGTAAAACTCGCTCTACACTGTCCCATCAAACACTCCCAGGGAAGGTACAGTACGGGGTTATATACAGAGTAAAGCTCGCTCTATACTGTCCCATCAAACACTCCCAGGGCAGGTACAGCACGGGTTAGATACATAGTAAAACTCGCTCTATACTGTCCCATCAAACACTCCCAGGGCAGGTACAGCACGGGTTAGATACAGAGTAAAGCTCCCTCGACACTGTCCCATCAAACACTCCCAGGGCAGGCACAGCACGGGTTAAATACAGAGTAAAGCTCCCTTCTACACTGCCCATCAAACACTACCAGGGCAGGGACAGCACTGGTTAATACAGAGTAAAGCTCCCTCTAGCTCTGTCCCATCAAACACTCCCTGGGCACGTACAGCACGGGTTAGATACAGAGTAAAGCTCCCTCTACACTGTCCCATCAAACACTCCCAGGGCAGGTACAGCACGGGTTAGATACAGAGTAAAGCTCCCTCTACACTGTCCCATCAAACACTCCCAGGGCAGGTACAGCACGGGTTAGATACAGAGTAAAGCCCCTCTACACTGTCCCATCAAACACTCCCAGGGCAGGTACAGCACGGTTAGATACAGAGTAAAGCTCCCTCTACACTGTCCCATCAAACACTCCCAGGGCAGGTACAGCACGGGTTAGATACAGAGTAAAGCTCCCTCTACACTGTCCCATCAAACACTCCAGGGCAGGTACAGCACGGGTTAGATACAGAGTAAAGCTCCCTCTACACTGTCCCATCAAACACTCCCAGGGCAGGTACAGCACGGGTAGATACAGAGTAAAGCTCCCTCTACACTGTCCATCAAACACTCCCAGGGCAGGTACAGCACGGGTTAGATACAGAGTAAAGCTCCCTCTACACTGTCCCATCAAACACTCCCAGGGCAGGTACAGCACGGGTTAGATACAGAGTAAAGCTCCCTCTACACTGTCCCATCAAACACTCCCAGGGCAGGTACAGCACGGGTTAGATACAGAGTAAAGCTCCCTCTACACTGTCCCATCAAACACTCCCAGGGCAGGTACAGCACGGGTTAGATACAGAGTAAAGCTCCCTCTACACTGTCCCATCAAACACTCCCAGGGCAGGTACAGCACGGGTTAGATACAGAGTAAAGCTCCCTCTACACTGTCCCATCAAACACTCCCAGGGCAGGTACAGCACGGGTTAGATACAGAGTAAAGCTCCCTCTACACTGTCCCATCAAACACTCCCAGGGCAGGTACAGCACGGGTTAGATACAGAGTAAAGCTCCCTCTACACTGTCCCATCAAACACTCCCAGGGCAGGTACAGCACGGGTTAGATACAGAGTAAAGCTCCCTCTACACTGTCCCATCAAACACTCCCAGGGCAGGTACAGCACGGGTTAGATACAGAGTAAAGCTCCCTCTACACTGTCCATCAAACACTCCCAGGGCAGGTACAGCACGGGTTAGATACAGAGTAAAGCTCCCTCTACACTGTCCCATCAAACACTCCCAGGGCAGGTACAGCACGGGTTAGATACAGAGTAAAGCTCCCTCTACACTGTCCCATCAAACACTCCCAGGGCAGGTACAGCACGGTTAGATACAGAGTAAAGCTCCCTCTACACTGTCCCATCAAACACTCCCAGGGCAGGTACAGCACGGGTTAGATACAGAGTAAAGCTCCCTCTACACTGTCCCATCAAACACTCCCAGGGCAGGTACAGCACGGTTAGATACAGAGTAAAGCTCCCTCTACACTGTCCCATCAAACACTCCAGGGCAGGTACAGCACGGGTTAGATACAGAGTAAAGCTCCCTCTACACTGTCCCATCAAACACTCCCAGGGCAGGTACAGCACGGGTTAGATACAGAGTAAAGCTCCCTCTACACTGTCCCATCAAACACTCCCAGGGCAGGTACAGCACGGGTTAGATAGAGAGTAAAGCTCCCCTCTACACTGTCCCATCAAACACTCCCAGGGCAGGTACAGCACGGGTTAGATACAGAGTAAAGCTCCCTCTACACTGTCCCATCAAACACTCCCAGGTGCAGGTACAGCACGGGTTAGATACAGAGTAAAGCTCCCTCTGCCACTGTCCCATCAAACACATCCTAGGGCAGGTCCAGCACGGTTAGATACAGAGAAAAGCTCCCTCTACACTGTCCCATCAAAAACTCCAGGGTCAGGTACAGCACGGGTAGATACAGAGTAAAGCTCCCTCTACACTGTCCCATCAAACACTCCCAGGGCAGGTACAGCACGGCCTTAAATACAGAGCAAAGCCCCCTCTACACAGTCCCATCAAACACACCCAGGGCAGG